>APFE030130173.1:135206-220307 GCA_000404065.3 Pinus taeda
TACATTGTTCAGGGCTGTATTTATAGGCAAAATATCTACAAAAATAGATTTGATAGAAGATCTGAGGAAATAACTGCAATTAACCTAACTTCTCTTGCAAGTAATGTAAAAAATATCTATCTAATGTTGCGCTGGGGGCAGCTGTTACAAAAAATGAGGCTATGTGGCCTTTGCTGTTATGCGCTGGCCATTTATCATAACTGCGCATTGGTCTCTGCTCCACTGCTCTTGAGTAGCTTTGATGTGCATTAACTATGATCTGAGAGCCTTAAGTGGCTTCACCGCTTTCTTTGACTTTGATGGAGGCTTTTAATGTTCACCTGCTTTGATATTGTCGATCTGATACTCTTTGCCGCTTCACTGATATTTTTTTAATTGTATATGGGCTTTATCTTTCCTCTGATACTCTTTAACACTTGAATCGGGACTCTCTTTCTCTGCTGATCCTCTTTAAACTGTTAAATCGCCCCTTTTATCTCTTTTCGGCAAAAATAGCTGCTGTGAACCATGCATTGGACTGGGGCTTTCCATTTTGGCCCCTTTTTCTTAGCGATGCGCGATTAGCGCTAATCGCACATCAAAAACTGCCCCTGTTTTTCATTTCGGGCTTCCTAAGCAACGATTTCGCCTTTGCGCACTTTTTCTTGGCGATGACGTCAGCAGTGGTATGGCGGATGACATGGATGATGACGTCATCATGACACGGTGGCAAGGTGATGACGTCAGCGGGTGACATGGGGCAAGTACAACACAGTGGTAGGCGACGTGGCGGCATCGTCATGCGGTGATGTAGGCAAGCAGGGAGGGCGGTAAGCGGTTTGCGTCGGACCGCTTTTGGTACGGGAGTGGTATGTGTCAGGGGCGGCCCGATGCAATAGGAGGCCAACGGTTGTCCCAGTGTACGATGGTGAAACCGTTGACCATCGAGTACTATCGTCCCGCTATGAAGGGGTGCCCGATATTCATTAGGGCCATCGATCCTACGGTGGACGGGAGGGAAAAGTGATCGGGGTTTAATAGAAAAGCGCGCCCGATAATGGTTAATTATTTGTAGCCTGCGGGTGGCTAAAACCTTAGGTTTTGGGTTAAATGTTTTTATGGCGCGGGACTATGGTTTTTCATTAATCAGACATTAATAAAGTCCAAATGCAATGCATGCGCGGGGTATGTATAGTTTCATGTGTGGGGGGGGGGGGGGGTTAATGTGGTTATTTATTTAACCAGAAGTTAAATAAATCCCAAGGATAATGGACACGGAGGGGCTAACAATGGGTCCCAAATAGACCGAATGTTTCCCGACTTTATATTGATATAGCTATAGTTGCCATGGGGGGGAATATTTAGTGTTTTGGGGTTTTTATATAGTCTTTGTAGAATAGGGGGAGGGGAACATGATTTAGGGAGCTAGATAATAGGGTTAGATGTTAATATGAGGTCTTTTGGAATGAAAAGGAGGGGATGCATGCTAAGTTATGGAAACTTAAGCATATGGAAATGAATGGATTGTGTAAAGATTAATTTTTACACAAGAGATGTGGCTTCTTTTCACTAAGTCAACTCAGATGTCAACTTGGTTTTTAACAAGGATGGAGTGAAAATGGGTTTTTTGGGCAGATCCCAAGGTCCATGAGGGGATGTTAGTGAATGATTTGGGAAATAAGAAGAAGGGGGAGTTTAGAGATGCCTTACTTGATCTGATCAAAATGAAAAAGTGCCTCAAAACTGTGATATGGATAAATATAACACTTGAAAACACGAAATGGATCACATAGCTTGAATTCTGCAACCACAAAACTACTTACCCAGCCTACTTTACCTAGCATTTTTTCTTCTTTTGGTTTGGGTGCACTTGAACTAGCAAACACAGCTTTTCAAATTTTTCTTTTTTACTGTCCTCCTATCTACATCTATACTTATTTCATCCAGGGGCTTAGATTAGGCTGTTGAGCACCCTTGCTTCTCTACATGTCTAAGAATCTGCCAAGATTAAGCTGTTTGGACAGATAATGATTCTCTATATTCTACAACAGGAAATTGAAACCTAGGGAGATCAAGATTAAGCTGTTTGGACCTCCCTTTAACTGAAAATTCTTCAAAAATAGAATAACTCATCAAAATTGGAATACAACAAAGGCACTTAGACTAGCACACTCTCATGGACACTTCTTTGGCCTCAGTAGCAAATATGGAACATTGCAGCATGCAAAGTATGACATCTTTGGTATGTAGAAATGTCGATCATGAAAGATGAATACCTGCTATAAGCAGGATGCTAATAGTGGCTCCACTTGGGGATGGCTTTTCCTTGCGAAAAGTCAAGAACAGCAGGTCAAAATGCCTTAATCTTTAGTTGTTGTTGTACTCTGAAAAACTTCCCTTTGCTGGCTACTTTATTTATGAACATGATAGCAGACTTGAAGAGCTTAGGGCCTTCACTTCGGGCTTCAACTGCAGCAAGCTTACTATCCAAACAGAAAACTGAAATCCTACCTACCTATTCTAATCAGCACTTACTTTGCTGTTAGGTGAAATCAAATAGCCAGTGCAACCATTTAAGCATTATAAACATCGGTGAGCTTTGCTGCTTGTGCTTGCTGGTGGTAAAAATGGAGATCTTGCCATCATATATAACTTTGTTAACTTTTGATAAGATCAGAAAACTGCTGACCTTCTTTGCTGAAACAAGAAACTGTACAAAAGGGTCCCGCAACATATATATACAATTGCTGGGCTGAATTGAAGAACTGTACAAAAGTTTGGGATCACTATCATGCCTTGGAAAATGGATATCATCAACATTTTGATATTGAGGCACACAGCCTGCTAATGGAGAAGAGCACTTCTTTACTTCATCATACACCCTGTCAGCACATGAATCATATAAAACATGAACTGATATTTGCAATTTATTACAAATAGGCTCATATGGCCCTTGACTAATTTGCGCAGGCTGCTCCTCTTCTTCTTCGAAAAAATCAGATGGCTGAAAACAAAGAGGCAGGGGATCCACTTGGATCACTTGGTCATGAACAGCCACTTTCGAATCTTCCTCAATCTGATATTCGATGGCTCTTTGGGGCTGCAAAACTAGAGGCAATATATTTTGAACAATGGTTTAGGCTTCCTCCAGATGATTAATATCAACACTTGCTGATACTTGCTTATTAACTGCATGATAGTTCTCCTTAATAAATTGAAAAGAATCAACACAGAAAGGTAAAGTTCCTTCGCTGAAATCAAAATTTTCTGCGCTTTCCTCCTTTACTTCATAGCTGAGATAGGCACGTTGATCATTGATTTTAGGCTGCTGATCTTGCACTGTGCTTTCTGCCAAAATAGGCTCTGACTCCTCTGCAAGGCTGACTTGGTCATTAGGCTCATAATCATCATCATACTCATCGTATTTTGGCAAGCAGTTGAAAGAAGAGAAGTTGTTATATTCATATAGTATATCAGGAGACTGCTCCTTCCCATCTAGGTGTATGAATATGTCATTTGTTTTGTGGCAGGTTTTTTCATGAATAACATTACTTTCCTCTTGCACCACAGATGTGTTCTTGCGCTCTAAGCATTCAACTTTCATTGTGATCATTTCCTCTGACTTTTGTAACAAACCATGAAGTGTTTCTTCTTGCTCTGCTTTGCGCCGTTCCTATCTCATCTTCAGATTTGCGTCCACGTCCACAGCTATGTCCTACATCTGTTTCAAAGTGGACGGGCATCTTTCTCTCAAACGGAATTCTATTTCTGGATCAAAAGCTCTTGGATAGTGCAATAGAGCTAAATCAGGGGGAGGTCTAATATTCAAAGGTATAGAATGATAAACTTGATTGAATCGATCAAAAAATTGCTGAACAGATTCATTTGGACGTCTTTCTAACTGATTATATTCTTCAATGAGCAAGAGGTAATTAATTTTGATCATCCATCTATCAAGGAAGAGCTTGGAAAACTGCTGAAGATTAGAGATGCTAGCCTCAGGCAATGCTTTAAACCAAGTCCTAACTTTTCTTTACAAAGAAAGGGCAAACAGCCTGACACTAACATCCTCGTCCTCCACTTCAAATATATTAAGATAGTCTTCAAAGGCTTGGATATGCTTTTGCGCAGTAATACCATTCTCTCCATCAAATCTTGGGAGATACTCAGGATGATTTTTGGGCAGAGGATTAAGCACGGGAGGCAAAACAAGAGGCTTATATCTGTCAGGAACCTTACGAGGCACGAGATTATGTACAGGGATTGGCTGAATGGGTTCGATATGAACAAGGATAGAATGATTGGCTTTGACATTTGTTTCCTCCTTGGCTGTATGATGATTTTCAGCAACATTTAAAGGCTGCTGTTCTAATGTGCAAGGAGGCTTTTCAACAAAATTTTCAAAAGGCAAAAAATTTAATTTAAAATCGTTTTTAAAATACAATATACACTACAAAATTTTATGGAAGAGAAAGAACATGACCTCTTGGATAGTAATCCAGGTCAAAAGCCTGATCTGCTCATATATTTCTCTTGGGTTCATTTCTCCAGCGGAGTCTTTATTATGAGGATTATGTGGAGTCGCTAGGTGGATAAATCAACTTTGAAGGGTCTGATCTTTGTCCACCAACACAGATCAGAACTAAATATGTAATAAGAAACAAAATATTTTGAGATTTTTTGAGATTTCTTGATTTCTTGGGATTTTTCAAGAGACTTTTTCTAGAGGCAAACTGATCAAAAATGGGGATTTACAGTGATGAACAAAACGATTCAGTCCCCAGCTGAGTCGCCATTATGTTATCGCTCAGGTTGTTCCCTTTGACTCCTAAGGGAATACGGCCAAGGTAACCACAAACCAAGCTTTGGACTGCAGGTCCTAGCCTACCAGCAGTCAGAGAGGGCTCTCTCTTTGGGATTTAGCTTTGTTTAAGGGATGATTTTAGGCTAGATATGACGCACATGGGTTTTTGTTTGAGTTTGGTGGGATGGTGATCTCAGACAGAACTGGGATGCAAGTGTATAACTGTTTTTTCCATTGGGCAATGGAGTCACTGAGAGTGTAATTATTGAAAGAGCTTCTCGGTGAAAAGGTAGTACCACAGAGCAGGATAGGCAGGCTAGGAACAACTTTCAAATATGGTAATGATGGAATGAAGTCAGGGAATGGAAGGCAATCAAGAATCTTTCATTATACTGGCAGAGGGAAAGTGGATGAATATTGTGCAGGAGCAATTAAGAATTCCTAAACAGTATTCAAAATGAGAGGACTAGTGCAAACATGAGCAGTTAAGAATTCATATTTATGACTAATCCTGAAGAAAACATAATAAATAACAGAGATTGAACATAAATGCATTTAAACAAATCTTATGCTATTCTTCTTCTCTGTTACCAAGATCATGAAACATAGATGAGATTTACAAAATAGAAAACATAAGACACAGTTTAGTATAACTTATTGTTCCATAGCATGACACAGGAATTCTGTAGCAAGTCCCAGAACATCCAATCCACCTTCAGATCATTCAGACACAGTGAACTTCAACAGCCATTTGTATTAACACAGTCTGATATCTTACAGCGCAGTTTAGACGAAGAAATCATCAACCAACCCACCAACCAACAACCCTTATTACATTGTTCAGGGTTGTATTTATAGGTAAAATATCTACAAAAATAGATCTGATAGAAGATCTGAGGAAATAACTGCAATTAACCTAACTTCTCTTGCAAGTAATGTAAAAAATATCTATCTAATGTTGCGCTGGGGGCAGCTGTTACAAAAAATGAGGCTATGTGGCCTTTGCTGTTATGTGCTGGCCATTTATCATAACTGCGCATTGGTCTCTGCTCCACTGCTCTTGAGTGGCTTTGATGTGCATTAACTGTGATCTGAGAGCCTTAAGTGGCTTCATCGCTTTCTTTGACTTTGATGGAGGCTTTTAATGTTCACCTGCTTTGATATTGTCGATCTAATACTCTTTGCCGCTTCACTGATACTTTTTTAATTGAATCTGGGCTTTATCTTTCCTTTGATACTCTTTAACACTTGAATCGAGACTCTCTTTCTCTGCTGATTCTCTTTAAACTGTTAAATCGCCCCTTTTATCTCTTTTCGAAAAAAATAGTTGTTGTGAACCATGCGCTGGACTGGGGCTTTCCATTTTGGCCCTTTTTTCTTAGCGATGCGCAATTAGCGCTAAGCGCTAATCGCGCATCAAAAACTGCCCCTGTTTTTCATTCCGGGCTTCCTAAGCAGCGATTTTGCCTTTGCGCGCTTTTTCTTGGTGATGACGTCAGTGGTGGTACGATGGATGACGTGGATGATGACGTCATAATGACACGATGGCATGGTGATGACGTCAGCGGGTGACATGGTGCAGGTACAACACAGTGGCAGGCGACGTGGCGGCATCGTCATGCGGTGACGTAGGCAAGCGGGGAGGGCGATAAGCGGTTTGCGTCGGACCGCTTTTGGTATGGGAGTGGTATGTGTCAGGGGCGGCCCGATGCAATAAGAGGGCGACAGCTATCCCGGTGTATGACGGTGAAACTGTCGACCATTGGGTACTATCGTCTCGCTGTGAAGGGGCGCCCGATATTCATTAGGGCCGTCGGATCTGGGAGGGCCGATCCTACGGTGGACGGGAGGGCAAAGTGATCGGGGTTTAATAGAAAAGCGCGCCCAATAATGGTTAATTATTTGCAACCTGCGGGTGGCTAAAACCTTAGGTTTTGGGTTAAATGTTTTTATGGCGCGGGACTATGGTTTTTCATTAATCGGACATTAATAAAGTCCAAATGCAATGCGTGCGTGGGGTATGGTATAGTTTCATGTGTGGGGGGGGTTAATGTGGTTATTTATTTAACCAGAAGTTAAATAAATCCCAAGGCTAATGGATGCGGAGGGGCTAACAATGGGTCCCAAATAGACCTAATGTTTCCTGACTTTATATTGATATAGCTATAGTTGCCATGGGGGGGAATATTTAGTGTTTTTGGGGTTTTTATATGGTCTTTTGTAGAATAGGGGGAGGGGAAGATGATTTAGGGAGCTAGATAATAGGGTTAGATGTTAATATGAGGTCTTTTGGAATGAAAAGGAGGGGATGCATGCTAAGTTATGGAAACTTAAGCATATGGAAATGAATGGATTGTGTAAAGATTAATTTTTACACAAGAGATGTGGCTTCTTTTCACTAAGTCAACTCAGATGTCAACTTGGTTTTTAACAAGGATGGAGTGAAAATGGGATTTTTGGGCAGATCCCAAGGTCCATGAGGGGATGTTAGTGAATGATTTGGGAAATAAGAAGAAGGGGGAGTTTAGAGATGCCTTGCTTGATCTGATCAAAATGAAAAAGTGCCTCAAAACTGTGATCTGGATAAATATAACACTTGAAAACATGAAATGGATCACATAGCTTGAATTCTGCAACCACAAAACTACTTACCCAGCCTACTTTACCTAGCATTTTTTCTTCTTTTGGTTTGGGTGCACTTGAACTAACAAACACAGCTTTTCAACTTTTTCTTTTTTACTGTCCTCCTATCTACATCTATACTTATTTCATCTAAGGGCTCAGATTAGGCTATTGCGCACCCTTGCTTCTCTACATGTCTAAGAATCTGCCAAGATTAAGCTGTTTGGACAGATAATGTTTCTCTATATTCTACAACAGGAAATTGAAACCTAGGGAGACCAAGATTAAGCTGTTTGGACCTCTATTTATGATGCAGCCCAGGCCGCTTCTACCAGGATCCTTCCGACAACCATAACCCTGCTTGGTTAACACATAATGTTATGAAAACCATACTTGTTTAATATGCAGAGCTTTTCAACAGGCCGATTATGTGCCTTTGATAGATCGTCGTTCCTCTGTTTGACGATGCTCAAACCACGACTTCCGCTGCGTCCAGAACTTTATTACGTTTCATTGGATTTAAAATAATTTCCTTTGACCAGAAATCGGTGGTACATTAAGAACAAAAAAATAGCTATACGCATAAACATAACCAGAACACAGCATAAACAATTCAATGGTTTATAAATCCTACGCTTGGCGGATTCAATGCATAATATACATACGCTATATCATATAGTGTTACATCTTCTCTGGCCACATACAGTTCTATACCCAACTATTACCACGCCTCCTCACAACCGAAGTTATATATATATATATATATAAGCAACTGGAATTTTAGATGTCACCGACACGCTTTGTAATCGAGCATATAAATAGCAATTACGCCAATACCGCTTCAGAACAATTATGGTTTGGATCCGCTGGAGTCATAACTCCAATGTTTGCCGCGCTGGAGCCACTTAATTGCATGAAATTGGATTACAAACTGAAGTTCTAACATTGATTCGAATCGAGCTTTCAATTCAATCCCTTTATTCAAGGATCGATACATATACAGATTTCACAAATTAATATTAACTGAAGTGGACTTCAAAACCTTTGTTCCAAATCGAACTGCCCTTCCAAGCCATAATTAACAACCAACAACCGCTCTGATCCGCTCCAATCCGATTCAATCTCATAATCGATTTGTAACATTCCATTTGTCCATAACAGAGTCTCGTTCTTTACCTGGATATGGTGCTGGTTCTTATTATAAACACAGTCTCGTATGTATATATGGCTTTTCACCATACGCTCCTCCGCAATCTATCTTTGGTAGGGCGCAACGCTTAAACATGTACTTGAGCCTCTGGTTCATGTATCATAACCACCACACCTTCCCACCAGCCATCATTCCACCATGCATCCACCGCAGTGCCAACTACAATGCTTCTATAAGTTTCTTCTTCAGGAGGGAAGGGGCGGATGGTTAGCCGTCCATGGTTTCGAATCCCAAATTTGTCTGGTGCTGCTACTCTAAAAGCGGGAATCCACTCCTCTAAGTTGTCACTTTCATCTTCATTTTGAACATCCTCATAGCGAACTTTTAGACGATATGGTTGTTTGCTTAGTACTGTGCACTTAAACCAACACCCTCTGATACCGCTGTCCTGCGAAAGCAACTCTACCTTGTCTCCAATGTTAAAATCCGGATCCACTAATCCTTGTAGATGAAAATATTCCTTGCTCTTCTCCACCATAGATTTTATCGGGGGTGTAGTGTCTAGCGTACAATTATTATCTTCATCTGCTTCAGGGGAAACAGATAATTTGTATAAGCTATCTGGGGCATCCACATGTCGACCACTGTGACTAAGGGCCCCAGATCGTCTTCTAGAGCTCCTCGATTTTCTAGGCCCCTTGCTTAAGCCTGTGCTAAGCTTTGTTTCCTGCTCTTCATCCAGATCCCAGCTATCACTTGTCAGATCATGCTTTTGTGAAACTTTAAGCAAGAGCACATCTGTTGAAGAAAGAACTTTCTGGTGCCAATATCCTTCCAATTGACTTAAATCGAATTTTTTCCGCCCAATATTGTAGAATCCATATGCCGGCGCACTCAAAGTCAAATAAAGTACTCCTTAAATTGGTCGAAGTCAATTCAGTAAAAAAAGAAACCTTAAACACTGAAGTGACAGGAACATTCACTATCAACCAGGCATTGGACGCAGTTAAAATCAACTATTGAATACATGCATAGCATCATATCTCAAAATTCATTAAACACAAATAAGTTAGAACTGAATTCAACATACGCATATTTACAAGCATTCACACAGAGTTCTATTAATGGCCAGAGATGCAAATCTATGGCCCTTTTACAAACTGTCGAAGGCTCCCCAGGAGAACCTTGCTCACCCCTCACTCCTCCCAATTTTCATCTCTCCCAAAAACCCCTTCCTGTTTATACAATTTTAAAAATAAACTAATTAAATGCTCAATCCCCTTAATATCTCAACACCACTAGAATATCTCAACAAACCCTATTATCTAGAATCTTATCCCTTCATATCCTTAACCAATTCTCTCATATCCTCTTAATTAATAAAAGATATTTTACAAAATCCCACCTTCTCCTATTTTAATAACAAATTAATTAATAAAATATTAAAATTGTCACACCCCCTTTATCACATATTTACAAATTAAAAAATGGTCTTGATGCTCCTGCATCAGACTCCCAACGTTGAAATTAAACATGATCACCTGATCATGTGTTCGGATTTGTGTATGCCTGGATCCCATATCTTGTGTTGTAACTTTCTACTCGTTGCTGCTTCTTTCTGATATTCTTCTCCAGGTTTCCACACTTTATGTTGCATCGCTCCACTGGTTGTGCTTTTGCAATCTTTTGTTGTCTTTCTTTTGCTGCTGCTTCTTTGTTTTACTGCGGCTGGCCTCTTCCGAGATACTTTCATCATGAGTCTTCTGATGCTTTCAATCTCTCGGTCCAAATAATCTCCCGGCTGTTGATTTATTGCTGCCTGCTGAGCTAAGACGGCTTGCTCAGTTTTTACTCTCTCTATCGGTATTGTTACTTGCTGACTTCTTGCTTCTATGCTTGTTTCTGTTCTGACCACCACCCGATCATCCATACCCTCTAGTCCTCTGGAACAGAAAACTTCTTCTTCCTTCATTTGACTACTCAACTGAGTCAAATGTTCTGCAACAATACCTGCATTCACAAAACACTCGTTAGAATAAAAATCAAAAGGCATCAGTGCCTTGTCCTCCTTTGCCAGCACTTCAGTATGCTGATTCAATTCCTCTGTGAGACTATCAGTTAGTCCCCTTTCCACATCATCTGTTTGGAAAATCTTCCCCTATTCTGTGTCTTTCAGCAACTTTTCCTGAACATAGATCCTCTGCTTTTCCAACTCTCTCTTCTGAAAATCTAACTTCAGATACAACTGCACAATCTCACCTGGAGTAGAACTCGGAAATTTTACACAACTTTCCATACCTTCATTTTCTATTGACCAATCATCACATTCCTTCTCTGAAAGGAATCCTCTACCAGACTTTACCTCAAGAACTTCATTGTCCTTTGTGACAGTTCCATCAGACTGCTCACCATCTATCGCACATCCTGCAAACATACATGAATTGTGAGAAAATTTACAAGGCTTCATAGCCTTACCTGTTTCTCTCATCATTACCTCTTCAGATGCTTCTGAACTATCCCAATAGTTCATGAGATCTTCCTCATTGATCTCTTCACCCAGAATTTCGCCATGTTCTGGGCCACAAATGGAAACATCCATTTTCAACTCAGCTTCTCTGAGTTCTCGACAACTCAACATCTGCTCGAGCTTCCTCAGCTCCTCCATTAACTATATGTTTACCTGCTTTTCTCTTCTTGCATGCAACTTCTGCCACTCTACCTTCTTTCTCATGGTCCAACCATGCGTCTGGTTTCTCACATTTTCTTGCAACAATTCCATTAACAATTCAAGCTGAATTGCTATTTCGACTTTCTCCCGCTCGTACTCTTCATCCGTCAACTGTTCACATATGCCACTTACCTTGGCATTTTCCCTCTTCCTTCCTGTGTTGAGGTCTTTTCCAGAACCTCTGAAATGACTATCAGCAGTCATCTTCCCTCCTTTGTGAACTGCATATGTTCACGTGTGGACTTCATTTAATCCACTTCTCAATAAACTTTCATAGAGTCAAAAATAAATTTCAGTTTTCAATAAAAACCTTCTCGTCCTCATTCAGAAAATAAACATTTTCAATTCAATAGAACCTTCAAAATAAACATTCCACAGAGCCAGGCTCTGATACCAAAAAATGATGCAGCCCAGGCCGCTTGTACCAGGATCCTTCCGACAACCATAACCATGCTTGGTTAACACATAATGTTATGAAAACCATACTTGTTTAATATGCAGAGCTTTTCAACAGGCCGATTATGTGCCTTTGATAGATCGCCATTCCTCTGTTTGACGATGCTCAAACCACGACTTCCGCTACGTCCAGAACTTTATTACGCTGCGTTGGATTTAAAATAATTTCCTTTGACTAGGAATCGGTGGTACATTAAGAACAAAAAAATAGCTATAAGCATAAACATAACCAGAACACAGCATAAACAATTCAGTGGTTTATAAATCCTACGCTTGGCGGATTCAATGCATAATATACATACGCTATATCATATAGCGTTACATCTTCTCTGGCCGCATACATTTCTATACCCAACTATTACCACGCCTCCTCACAACCGAAGTTATATATATATATATATAAGCAACTGGAATTTTAGATGTCACCGACACGCTTTGTAATCGAGCATATAAACAGCAATTACGCCAATACCGCTTCAGAACAATTATGGTTTGGATCCGCTGGAGTCATAACTCCAATGTTCGCCGCGCTGGAGCCACTTAATTGCATGAAATTGGATTACAAACTGAAGTTCTAACATTGATTCGAATCAACCTTTCGATTCAATCCCTTTATTCAAGGATCGATACATATACAGATTTCACAAATTAATATTAACTGAAGTGGACTTCAAAACCTCTGTTCCAAATCGAACTGCCCTTCCAAGCCATAATTAACAACCAACAACCGCTCCGATCCGATTCAATCTTAGAATCGATTTGTAACATTCCATTCATCCATAACAGAGTCTCGTTCTTTACCTGGATATGGTGCTGGTTCTTATTATAAACACAGTCTCGTATGTATATATGGATTTTCACCATACGCTCCTCCGCAATCTATCTTTGGTAGGGCGCAACGCTTAAACATGTACTTGAGCCTCTGGTTCATGTATCATAACCACCACACCTTCCCACCAGCCATCATTCCACCATGCATCCACCGCAGTGCCAACTACAATGCTTCTATAATTTTCTTCTTCAGGAGGGTAGGGGCGAATGGTTAGCCGTCCAGGGTTTCGAATCCCAAATTTGTCTGGTGCTGCTACTCTAAAAGCGGGAATCCACTCCTCTAAGTTGTCACTTTCATCTTCATTTTGAACATCCTCATAACGAACTTTTAGACGATATGGTTGTTTGCTTAGTACTGTGCACTTAAACCAACACCCTCTGATACCGCTGTCCTGTGAAAGCAACTCTACCTTGTCTCCAATGTTAAAATCCGGATCCGCTAATCCTTGTAGATGCAAATATTCCTTGCTCTTCTCCACCATAGATTTTATCGGGGGTGTAGTGTCTAGCGTACAATTATTATCTTCATCTGCTTCAGCGGAAACAGATAATCTATATAAGCTATATGGGGCATCCACATATCGACCACTGTGACTAAGGGCCCCAGACCGTCTTCTAGAGCTCCTCGATTTTCTAGGCCCCTTGCTTAAGCCTGTGCTAAGCTTTGTTTCCTGCTCTTCATCCAGATCCCAGCTATCACTTGTCAGATCATCCTTTGGTGAAACTTTAAGCAAGAGCACATCTGTTGAAGAAAGAACTTTCTGGTGCCAATATCCTTCCAATTGACTTAAATCGAATGTTTTCCGCCCAATATTGTAGAATCCATATGCCGGCGCACTCAAAGTCAAATAAAGTAATCCTTAAATTGGTCGAAGTCAATTCAGTAAAAAAAGAAACCTTAAACACTGAAGTGACAGGAACATTCACTATCAACCAGGCATTGGACGCAGTTAAAATCAACTATTGAATACATGCATAGCATCATATCTCAGAATTCATTAAACACAAATAAGTTAGAACTGAATTCAACATACGCATATTTACAAGCATTCACACAGAGTTCTATTAATGGCCAGATATGCAAATCTATGGCCCTTTTACAGACTGTCGAAGGCTCCCCAGGAGAACCTTGCTCACCCCTCAATCCTCCCAATTTTCATCTCTCCCAAAAACCCCTTCTTGTTTATACAATTTTAAATATAAACTAATTAAATGCTCAATCCCCTTAATATCTCAACACCACTAGAATATCTCAACAAACCCTATTATCTAGAATCTTATCCCTTCATATCCTTAACCAATTCTCTCATATCCTCTTAATTAATAAAAGGATATTTACAAAATCCTCACCTTCTCCTATTTTAATAACAAATTAATTAATAAAATATTAAAATTGTCACAAACCCTTTATCACATATTTACAAATTAAAAAATGGTCTTGATGCTCCTGCATCACTTTAACTGACAATTCTTCAAAAATGGAATAACTCATCAAAATTGGAATACAGCAAAGGCACTTAGACTAGCACACTCTCATGGACACTTCTTTGGCCTCAGTAGCAAATATGGAACATTGCAGCATGCAAAGTATGACATCTTTGGTATGTAGAAATGTCGATCATGAAAGATGAATACCTGCTATGAGCAGGATGCTAACACGTAACATGGCCAATTGGATTATGGGATGTGTGACTAATGTCTCCTTTGCAATATTGATTAATTCATCAACATCAAAATTCTTTAAGTTTTGAAGGGAGCTTAGACATGCCTACCCTCTCTCACCTTACCCCTTTCTTTTGGCAACAATAGGATTAAATAGAGCCATTACTAAAGCTAAGAGAACGAGGAGAACCAAAGGTGTGAGAATAGAAAGATCTGAGACACTCACAAACTTATTATTTTGTAGAAAATCTTCTGCTATTATGTTTTAGATAAAAATAGGAGGGTTGATGTTTTAAGAACATTTTATAACTTTGCTATAAGGCTAGAGGCATGGAAATAAATGAGAATAGTTCTGAAATTCATATAGTTGGTTTGGATGGTATTCAAGATTTGGGAATTAGATGATTCTTTCCTTTTCAACACTTAGACATATCATAAGGGGTTAAATATATGGCCTTTATTTTTAATCCTAATTGCTATGGGAAGCTAGACTGATAATAGCTACTATGTAAAATTGAAGAACATGTCTCCTTTGGATGCAATAGGTGGATATCTAAGTGAGGTAATTGGTTCAAATAGATCCAATGTTGGAATATTTTATAGTATACTAACACACTCTAACACATATACCCAATAATATTCTTGAAAAAATTAGAAAGTTTTGTTTTACTTTTATGTGATAAGGGAATAGTGAATGCGAAGGGAATCATTTGGTCAAGTGGTAGAATATTGTAGTTTTGGAATCCCTCAAAAGATGGGGTTTAAAGAATATGTTGGTATTATTTTGTTAGCAAATGGAATTGGTGTGTTGTAATTGATTTCAACCCAATGTATTTGTGTGTTGGCATGGTTATGTGGCATTGTTTGAGTGTGTTGGCCTATAGTTGAGTGATGAAGTGTGATGCTTGTTTAGTTGGATTTGGAGACTTGTATAGAGCACTAAAGGGTGTTATATATTTGAGGGAATTTATGGCTTACGATATCATTTCAAATGCTCCTGAAAATGGCATAGTTGGATAGATCTAAGAAAGAGCTTTCCAACGATATGTTGAAGTTTGAGTTTGGGCCTTGGAAGAAAAAGACATGGTCAGTCAAAGTTCTAAGGAAAAAATTCAAAATTCGGTGTTCATGCCATGGGCCTCGCAACTTAGTTAGCATATAAGTGGCAAGAGAAACCACGTCGGCACAAACGTTCACCAATGAAAATCTTAGGAGAGATGGTTCACAAACCCACAAGGGACTTGTAACTCTAATGGTTTGTGAAGGAGGTGCAAGTTTTATTTATGGGGTGATGAGGCACTAGGACGAGCTGGCACATAGATGTGGAGTGTTGGACCAATCAAAGCTCATGATAGATGACGTGGGAGGTTCCATCAAGGGACACATGACCTGAAATTTCTTACCCAAAAGTTTCAAAGGAAGCTCATGCAAAATGTTCTAGGGAGATTGCTCTGGGGAAACGGGAAAATTATCATCTATTGCCAAAGGGAATTTTCATCTTGGCCTAAAAAATTACAAATAAAAATCAACAAAAGACCAAGGCATGGACCCCACTACCTCCAAATGATGATGTGGACGATTCATAACATGGACTAGTAGAGCGACGACGCATGGCATATTCTGGTTGGGAGATAGAGATGACTTAGAGACACGATGGTAGATGACATTAGTAGTTCAAAGGTTTGGGATGACATCAATATCATAAAATCCTAGAACACATGGCACACACTAGGACGATGACACATGGCATGTAGATTCGATGTTTGCAGGTGTGCAAGTGGGATGACAACATGTGACACATGACACCACTTGGATCATGACATGTGGCAGAGAAGTATGAGTGGTAGACAAGTCAACATGGTGGTGAATACACATAACCTTGATGTTTTTCCTATTGGACCATGACTGCAATGGTTGGTCTCACAGCTACACATCACCCCAACAATTTAATCTTGAAAGTTTCCTTTGCAGCTTAAGTTTGAAACTGCGAGGTGACGAAGTGTCAAGACAAGGTGGCAAAGACAATGGCATAAACACATAATCCGAGGAGAATTTAATTAGCGCAAGTCTTCATTAGGGTGGCCCCATGGGACACATCACCCCTACAGTCATTCCCCGTTGTTTTATAATGCAGTGTAAATCAAAAAATTTGGGGTGACAAAGTAGTGGAACATGGTGGTGAGTGTATATGGCATATGAGTGGACCATTAAACAAGCTCAAGGGGAATTGCATAGGTGGGACCACATCAACACATCATCGTAGTGATTTTCTCATTGGTGTAGGCTAGGAGCAAGGGAATAAACTAGACATAGTGGAAAGGATGTAATCGCAAGAGATTTTGAACACATATGGCATACGAGTGGACTATAGAACAAGCTCAAAGGAATTGTGCAAGCAGGACCAAAACGACACCACCCCAATGATTTTCTCATTAGCGTATGCAGGAGTAAGAGACCTAGTGAGACACGGTGGAAAGGACGCATAATCTCATAAGATTTTGGTTGGAACAAGTCATCAGAGCAAGGACCCCATAGGACACATCACCCGGAAGTTATCAAAAGCACTGCTTTGGAAATCTTCAAGGAGACAAGAGCAAGGGTGGAAATTTTACAAAAAATAATGTTTCGTTAAACAATGAAAGGCTTCTCTAGGACTCAGTCTTATGTGTGTTTTCATGTGTTAAGTGGACAAGGGACTACAATCTTATGTAATGGAAAAGCGTTGTGGGAGATTAAAAGGATTTAAGTTCCAAGGACCTAACTTAAAGTACCGTGGGCATATCAATTGTGGACATGAATGGGTCAACAAACTTCGGAATTTTTGTGTCATATTTGGTGGAAAATTCCTATGGGCATTAGGACTTGAACAAGTGAAAAACATTTTGGCACAAACCACCATATTTGATTGTGTTCACCAAGTTTGGAAATTCGTTAAAGATGGAGTTGTAGAGATGGTGATGGGCTCTAGAACATGGAAACAAGGTAACAAGGACCACAATATGGAAAAGAAGTTAATGGAGCTCTGTCCATAATATGTTAAACCATATTAGAGCACAATGTTTCTATAACATGTCATTTAATAAGAAATAGAGAGCCATGTTGTTTGTACATGCAAAATTTAATGAAGGAACTCCTTGAGTGTGCAAGTTGGACTGGGATTCAATTCCTAGCATGGAAAAACACTCTAGAGACCATTCTATTATTTAATACAACTACAATGGATGAGTAATCATATGTAACAACAAAATATAGAGCCTTAAATGAGTACACATTTGAGTAGTGTGAAGCACCAAGTTAACCATGTTTAAAGACCACGAATACTGAGTCTGAATGGCAGTAGAGACTACACAGGAAAGCTGATTGAGATAGTGGGGGATGTAGCATTGTTGTGAGCTAAGTGGAGAGCTTGGTGTGTGTAAGTGCGTTGTTGAGAAAGGCCAAGAGGGGTCTATGGAATAGCTAAGGCCAAGAGCTAGTATGTTGATTGCAAGAGGGTCGAGAGTTGAGTAGAGTGTGCTGCTGAAGAGTGAGAATAATGAGCAAATATTATAAGATTGTTTGGGTTGTGCATGAGTATAGGTTGTTAATGAGAACAAAGGGCTCTTGTATATGCTAGAAATGAGAAGCATAGTGAGTTGTTGAGCATGCTACTGAAGATAACAAAGGGTCAAGAGATGGTCAATGCAAATAGCTAAAACCAAGCTGAGTGACAGCCAATAACAAAGAGCAATTAATTTCCTTATTGAGTGTAGGTTGGAGCCTACAAAACAACGAGTTGGAACTTATGTCTTAGTGGATGTTTGAATGATAGCTTGGGTGTTTGTGCCTCTTGCAACTTGGTGCTTGCAACAAATCCATGAAGTTGGTGCTTCACGGTAAGTTGATCAAGTGTCTGAAGAAGAGGGAGATGCTGCTTCCTGCTAGTGGGTGTTAGCAAACAATCTAAGGGAGTTGGTTCTTCCTATGAGTGGGTTCTCACAAAGACATATGATGTAAATAGAGTAGGAGTTCATATTTTGCATCATAATAACCAAAGATTGGTGGTTTTCCCCTTTTAGGTCTACATGTTAAATCCTTTGTGTGTGTATGTGTATGTAGCTCATGGTGTTAGAATGTATGTTCACGTGTTGAGTTGATTTGTTGTTTACATAACATGCTCATGGTTGCTTACATGAATGGTCGCCAAGTAAAAATAAATATATATTGGCATTAAAATTAAATTAGCCTTAATACTAATCCCCCCCTAGTATTAACATTGTTTCCAACAAAATATACATTTTATGGTCAAACTTTGGCAAGAGAGTGATTATGGAATGTCATCACAAAGGGGAGTCCATGGAAAAGGATTATTATTATATAAAAACACATTGCTCCATGGATTCTCTTTGACTAGATTAGAAATGAAAGGAAGAGTTTAGTGAATGTATCCAACTAATGGAAGACAATGACACTAGCCTTCCTAGTTATAGAATTGTGTTTAGCATGCTGATTGGGAGATGGATCACAAGTAAAACTGGGGTAGATGTAACAATGGGGTGGGGCAGAGATATAGTCCTCCTCGATGAAATCATACAACACTCATAGGTAACAGTTAGATGTATACTTAATTTGATAAAAACCTAGATGACACATCCTTGTGGTCTCAAGGATGGAGAAAGCCAATCGATATTGGTCTTGAAGGAAATTTGGTTCAAAGGCGGGATCACTTTTTAGCTAAAGTCGAGAAGGGACATAGAAGACTGAATAATTATCCAAGTGAATTAATATGGTCTATCCATAAGTCAAAAAGTACCCTGACACTGTCACCTATAATCCTATAATTTTTATATGAGTACAATATCCAAAATGTGCCCAAAAATATATCAAAACTTGACTTCCATATCCCCATATTACATATGAAGGCTTCCAGGACAAGTTTTTTGTTGTTTTTTTCACTAATTTCGTTTCATTTAAATTAGGAAGCTTTTTAGGTACATTATGAACAAAGTTGTCAGAATGAAAATAATCATGATGTTTATAGGCACAAAGTTGTTACATCTCTTTTATTAGCATGTGAATATTATCCAACTTGGCTTCTATTCCTTCAATGTTGATCAAAAATCAATCAATTGGTCTTGAATAAAGGTTGAAGTAGAAGAAAATAACATAGAAATACAAGAAAAGACAGCTCAACGACTAGATAATAAACCACTTCAAGGGGGCAACCTCCCTTTACATCACATAAATGAACTATTCTTGGATGATTCAAATGACAAGACCTCCTTCATATATACAGGAGTCTAAAGGGTCAAAATATAACTAGGGCCTACATAAACATAATATTATAAGGGCACAACAATAACAATAGTGGGCTTCTATGGGGCATAACAATAACAATATAGGGGATACACTAGTATTATAGGCACGTAACTTGCCCCTTTCCTTTAAAAAAAATTTGTCCTCAATGCTTGAGAAGTTCTAGATGCTCATGTATGAAATACTCATCCTCCCATGTGGAATCTTCAACAAGTAAGTTATTCCACTTAATGAGATACTCTGAAATTGATCGATTCCATAGCTACTAGATTATTGTTTTCGTGATTGCCTCCCACTCCAAAATGATTTTTCCTTCCTTGTCAAGTTTTGGCAATATAGTTTTAATTAGGGGCTTGTCACCTATAACCTTCTTTAGGCATGAAACATGGAAAAGTAGGTGTACTCGTGAAGATGCAGGGATCTCCAATTTGTATGCCATAATATCAATCGATTGCAACACCTTGTAAGGGCCATAGTACTTATGTGATAATTTATTATCCTTCTTAACTTGTTTGAGGAACATTTGTTTGTATGGTTGTGGCCATAAAAATACCCAATCATCCACATCAAAAATTCTTTCACTGCGATGTTGATCTGCCTGTTGTTTCATTTGATTCTACGTTAGAGCTAGGTTATCTTTTAAGAGTTGGAGAAATTTTTGTTGATGCTTGATGTGATCTTCCACTACTTGAACCTTAGAATTGTCTCTTAAATAGGATGTGATAGACAGTGGATGATATCCATAAATCACCATAAATGGGGTCATCTTTGCTACAATATGGAAGGAAGGGCTATACCATGATTCTGCCAGAGGTAACCACTTGACCCATTGTGTTTGTTTATCAGATACAAAACAACGAAGGCATTATTCCAAACATTTATTCATTATATCAGTTTGCCCATTAGATTGAGGATGGTAAGATGAGCTATGAACTAATTGAGTACCAAGATAAGAAAATAATTATGTCCAAAAATTTCCAGTGAAAATGGGATCTATGTCACTTACAATAATTTATGGGTTTCCATGTAGCTTTCAAATTATTTGCACAAATGTAGTACTGATTGTGCTGGCTTTGAAAGGATGAGATAGTGCACAAAAGTGTGGATACATGGTACGTCTATCAACTACCACCATGATGACACTATTTCCTTAAGACTTAGGTAAACCTATGATAAAATTCATCGAGACCTCCTCCCAACATTGACTTGGAATGGCTAATGGTTGTAAAATACCTGTGGTTTTAACCATCTAAACTTTATTTTGATGGAAAACCAAACATTCCACCACAAACTTCTAAATACAAGATTCAAGTCCATAAAAAATATATATATATTCTTGACCATGTGGTGAGTTTTTAAAAAGCCCGAGTGCCCTCCTATAGGAGAGGTGTGCAATTCCAAAAGAATATTTTGTTTGAGTTGGGAGTTCTTACATAGATACAAGCGATATTTGTACGAGAGTGAATCATTTTTCCAGATAAATGTGTCATATGCATTGGGGTCTTGCTGCAACTTTTGAATGAGTGTCCACGCCTCTTCATCATTTTTCCATTCATCCCTTGCTTCAGTTATCCAATCAGGTTGGAAAATAGAAATGGCACAGAGAAATGCTTCCACATCCTCATCTCTTCTTGACAATGCATCTGCAACAACATTTTGCTTCCCCTTTTTGTAGATTATTTAACAGTCATTTCATAGTCATAACCCAACATCTTTGTGACCCATTTTTGTTTCTCTTATGAAGATAATATTTGTTCCAAGAATTATTTAAGACTATCATGATCTGTTTTTACCTTGAAGTATCTTCCCATTAGGTAAGAGTGACATTGGTTTAGGGCATGTAGTATTGCCAACATTTCATTCTCATAACTAGGTTTGTGTAAATACTTTCCCTTGATTGGACAACTTTCAAAAGTAATGAGTCTTCCTTCTTACCTTAAAACAACACCGATGTCATTTCTGGAGGCATCACATTCTACAATAAAGGTTTTTGTGAAGTTTGGTGCAGCTAAGACCGGATCTCGACACATTGCCTCTTTAAGATGTTCAAAGGCCTTAGTTACTTCTGGAGTCCAAAACAATGCATCTTTATTTAGTAATGTTGTTATATGTGTTGTTATTTTCCCATAATTTTTAAGAAAATTGTGATAATACCCTGTCAACCTGAGATATCCTCAAAGATTCCTTAAGGTTGTGGGGATTTTCCATTCCTTTATGCTTTTAATTTTGTTAGGTCTACCTTAACACCCTCGTGAGATACAATATGACCCAAATATTCCACTTCTTGTACCCCAAAGAAATAAATGGAGGGTTTTTCATACAATTGTTTCTCCTCCAATAGTTTGAGCACCCTATCAACATGTTGAACATGATCTTTCCAAGAGTTTCTATAGATTAGTATATCATCAAAAAATACTAACACAAAAATTCTAAGGAAGGATTTGAAAGTGGAATTAATCAAAGCTTGAAATGTGGAAGGTGCACTAGTAAGGCCTGCAAAAGGCATGACCAAAAACTGATAGTGACCTTCATGAGTTCTAAATGTTTTTTTATAATTTCTTCTGTATTCATTCTAATTTGATGATATCCTGAATGAAGATTTAGCTTGGTGAAGTAAATTGCTCCATGTAGTCCATCCAACAATTCATCAATGACAAGAATGGAAAAATTATCTTTATTATTGAGCTTATTGAGCTCTCTATAAATCAGATACATACGCCATGATCCATCCTTCTTGTGCACCAATACCACTGGAGAAGAGAAAGAAGTTTAGCTTGGTTGAATTATACCTTCCTCTAGCATTTATGCGACCATAAATTCATTTTCACTCTTCTAGGCACAGGGATATTTGTAAGGTCTGATGTTTGGAGGAAAACTTCTTGGAATCAAGTAAATAGCATGATCATGATCATGAATAGGTGGGAGACCTTTGGGAATCTCAAATACCTTGGGAATTATTATCGATGATTCTTTGGAGATCTAGATAAATGGATGACTTAGATGTTTGAACATCTAGTGAGCATAATTGTGCAACTAACCCTCATCGTTCCTTCTTCAAAATATTTGTCATGCCATTAGATTTGATTATCTTCCTAGGTTTCCTTGCAATACCACTTAAATTTTATTTACTTTCCTTCCCATAAAAATTTCAAGAAAAGTTCTTGACAATTAAAATTTATGATCCGCAAAGATTCTAACCATTGAACTCATAATACAACATTAACACTACTCATTGGAATGGCCAACATTGGTCTATTAAATACATATTCCCCAATGGTTAAATTGATATTATGGCACTTTCATGAGAAATTTATAGTTCCTTCATTTACAACCATAACTTGACACTATGGCGTTGTATATAGAAAGTAATGCAAATCCTTAGTTATCTTACAATGAATAAAATTATGGGTATTACCTAAATAAATCAACGGTATTATCTTTTGTTTCTTGATATGTCCATATATCTTGAGAGTTTGAGGAGTGGTAATTCCCACCAACGCATTAGATGATATGGTCAAATCCATTTCTTCTTTTTCAATCCCTAGGGGTTGGTTCATGGTGTATACCTTCTTCTTTTGATGTTTCTCGTTCCTTTTCTTCATACTCTTCACAATATATGTGAAATAATTTATTCTCGGCACACTTATGACCTTTATTTTATTTGCTATCACAACTGTAACAAAGCCCTTTTTCTCTTAAAATTGTTGTGGTTTCAACCTTGTAGGTTGTGGGAGGCTAGAAGCGGCAACACTTCCATCTTTATAGTTGTGGGTGGTAGACCTCCTTGTTGCCATAATTTTTCTTTCAACTTTTCTTGCCAGCTTGAATGCATTATCCAATGACTTAGGTTCCTAAAGGAGAACCTCATGTTGGATGATATCCTTTAAAGTCCCTATTAAGACATCAATCAGATGCTCCTCTAGAATATTAGTTACCTTGATATTCATTCTTTGGAAGTTCTCAATGTGCTCCCCAACTGAACCCTTTTGTTTGAGACTTATCAATTGACTAAATAAGGTATTTCTCTTTGTATCCTCATAATGCGCTATCAGTTCCTCTGTAAAAATTGTCCAAGTGGAAAGTTATTTATGAGGAAAAAGCCATCAATACCACACAAACTAATTGGGTTCTAAATATAAATATGCAATGCATGCCTTTCGTGTGTGTTGCACATCATGTAGATCAAAGAACTGCTCCATATGTGGTATCCATGTTATCAGATCCTTGCCATCAAAATTTCTCATATTGACCTTTGGAATATGTTTGGTCTTCAACCTCAAGTTAGACTCTCTAAAATAATGATTCACATTCCTCTTGTTCTCATCATAAGTTTCATGGTATACCTTATCACCATTAGGAAGTATTTATTGTAGCAACTTTTTCAAACCTTCCATTTATGCTTTTAAAACATCCTTCAAACCATCCATGTGTAATTTTAAGCCATCCATCTTAACATTCATCATTGATTCCAATTAATTTTTGGTTACTCTTCATGAGAGCGGAACTTGTTGCACTTGGTCCCGTAATTTTGACATATCATGTTGTGTTTCTTCTTCTTCCTGTGTCATAGTAGAGCTTAATGGGTGTAGAATTTTTTTGTTTGGGAGGAATTTTGGAATTAATTAATGATATATATGCTTCAATATGCCCTTTGAATCATTTCAAACTAGTTTTTCAAACAAAAGATGAAAATTTTAAAATGCACACCTTTTTATGGGCTTGTTTTAGAGCTTGTTGGTGAAGTTGACCTTGAAACTATTGTATCTTCAGGATTTTGGCTTCCCAAGCTCTAAAATTACATCATGTGGTAGCCCTTTGAGTCTTCTTTTTAACCCCACCGATTAGACCAACATTATATTCTTCATGGTAAAGTTATGCCAAATTTGCCACGATGCCTTGATTATGTACTTGCTCAATAGAGCAAACTTGTACGGTCTCCCATGTGTCATTGTTTTAAACTTAGACCCTAAAACTCATACTTGACAAGCTACAATCCATGCAATTTTAATCATTTTTTATGAAATTCAAATTCGATGCTAGAAGATAAGATATGATGATTTGCCCCAGGACCCCTGTTTGAGAATGAATTATGGAGCATACAGAAACCATAACTTCTTTGGACTATATCTCTAAAAATGTAGCGAAACAAGTTTTGAAAATGTAACTAGGCGTTCATCAAGATATTGCCTTCATGTGGTAACAATTTCATGGTTTGAAGCTGCACACACACAAAAAAATTATAGTAAAAATTCCACGATGACCTATTTGAAGCTGCAAAACCCTGGGATCAAGAGCTTCGATACTAAATGTTATTTATCCATATCAAAATAACATATAAACACAAGAAAAGATAGCTCAATGACTAGATAATAACCCACTTCAAGGGGAAAACCTCTCTTTACATCACATAAATGAACAATTATTGGATTATTCAAATGACAAGACCTCCTTAGTATATTTAAGAGTAAAGGGTCAAAATATAATTAGGGCCTACATAACAATAATAATAATGTAAGAGCACAACAATAACATTAGTGGGCTTATATGGGGCAAAACAATAACAATATGGGGGCTACACTAGTATTATAGGGACCTAACAAATACAAAGAGCTAGAAACTTTATTTTGTTCAAAGAGAAGATGATGCCTACTTTTCGGTAGTTGCCAAGGTTAATGCTATATGTGCATATTATAGAGTTATTCAAAGACTAAACCATGGATATTTCTATTATATGTATAGGTAGACAAATCTTTAGCTTGGGGTTATTTCGATGGGGCTTGTAAAGGTCCATTTTCAATTAGTGGGATTGGCTTCATTGTTTATCTTTTCGAGACACACAATTTCAAGTCAAATGTGATACAAGAAGAGGAAAAAATAACCAAGGAGAATTCAAGGTCTTATAATACCTACTAAAATATGCTTTAAACAAAGGCATTGGTAAGCCTTAGGTCATGGGTGATTTATCCATGGTCATAAATTGGATGAAAGGAAACCTATGAGTACAAAACAATCATCTCCTTTCATGTGCGCAACAATTAAAGGCAATAACTAATCAATTCCTTTGTGTCAACTATATTAATATTTATAGAGGACACACCAAGCTTGTAGATCAACTCTGTAAGGAAGGACTACAACCACCTAAGGTTCATAATTCATTGGAATAAGTATGAGATGGCCATATAGTGGTGTCACAAGAATTTTCATTTAATAAACTCTAAACTCCTTTTGAACCTGTAATATGTTAATACATGGGAATTCTTTCTTGTCTTTTTGTTTTTTGTTTTTTCAACCGTAACAAAATATTTGGCATTGTAAATTTGTATTTGGGGGTGCAACCATACAACACAATACATGACATAGGATGTCAAGCCCTATATACTCTATGACTACTACATGGTCTATCCATAAGACAAAAAGGACCCTGGCACTATTGTCTATAATCCTATAATTTTTATATGATTACAATATCCAAAATATGCCCAAAAATATCTCAAAACTTGACTTCCATATCCCCAGATTACATATGAAGGCCTCTAGGATAGGCCTTTTATTATTTTTTCTACTAAATTTGTTTCATTTAAATTAGGAAGCTTATTAAGTACACTATGAGCAAACTTGTCATAATGAAAAGAACCATGACGTTTATAGGCAAGAAGTTATTGCATCTCTTTTATTTGTATATGAATATGATCCAACTTGTCTTTTATTATATTTAATGTTCATCAACAATTAATTAACTTAACCTGAACAAAGGTTGAAGTAGAAGAAAACTAATTATAACTTTATATGTTGCAGGATGTCCTACAAACGCATTTCTCCCTCCCTTGCATCTTGGATGAACTCGATACATCAATATGTTATTGAATGATTGGAGCATATCCGCAATTTTGACTAAGCAATCTAAATTGAAGCTATCCAACTTTATCTTTAAGGTCTCACATACATCACCTCCTACTATTATTCTTGTACTCATGGATATTTCAAAATCCCAAGCATTCCTTATTTCTAAGAGCCATTTAATATCGAAGCTAACAAGACCTAGAGGGGCATGAAACAAGGGAGAATCTACTTACAACCAAAGAGAAAGAAGAGGATGACCTTGAAATGTGATATGGTCCCCCCATAAAACCATCCAATCAACCAATAGCACTTTTAAGGTCCACATTTCCCCAAAACCAATATTCCTATTCCCCCAACAACAAATGCAGAGGGAGAGAAGAGAACCCAATATGCCAAGAGAGCTTTAGATAAATCTAGATAACAACATGATAATCAAACAAAATTAGAGAATAAAATAAAACAAAGGATAATCAAATAAAAGTGGATATCGGGGAGATAAAAGATTTCAGATGGGAAATTAAGAGAAATCCTTAATCCATAAACATAGTTTGATGCATCCAAAGCTCAAATTGAGCATTAATTTACCTTAATTCCTGATCATACTTCCAATGCATTCCCATATGCATGTTGACAATGTTGTTCTCGTCTTGTAGTGACAACTCGAGGTCTTGAAGTGGGATGTTAGAGGATTTCACATGCCATAAAACTGACACCAAACTTCTAATCTCCTCCTCCCCGTGAGGGAATAATCACCACATCACCCACCCACATACCATAATGAAATCTGCCTCCACCAAGACATGAATCCATAAGCCATAGTCCTTAGAGCACTCAAAGTTCAATTCAAACCTAATGTACTACCCATTCCCACTTATCATTGCATAAAGCAAAGGGTTTAGATGCCTCCACAATGTAAGAATGTGATCCAGGTGGATATTGGTGGCCATCTACCTATTACACTTAGACCTCCAGTCGATTTCATCAATTTCCTTGTTTATAGCAACATTTACTATTTTTAGCAGTTTTTCGGGGCTTGAACTTCCGAGCAGTTTTAACCCCCTAAACGATATTTTTTTTAGGTCTACAGCAGGCTTGTAGTCAAAGGTAGGGGCTTGCGGCAAATCCTATAGTACTCAAAGAAATATTTCCAACAAGGTATCATACGCTCCAAACAGAGATAATATGACCAAGTTACGACCCCAGGAAGTTGGATGCCCAACTAACCCAAACAGGGCCCAGAAACTCTTGGCGTTCCATATCTTGGGGTTAGGGTTTTGGTTGTTTAGGGTTTTCTGTTGTTATTCAATAATAAAAAGGCCACTGAGCCTCATTGTAACACAGTTCAAAGACATGTAGCTGCCACATCCCTTCTTATATATAAGATACCTTTGCCCGAGCTAGTTTATTTCCATTTTTGTTTGTAAGCGCGTCTCAGTTCTTTGATGTTAATGAAATTAAGTTTTTTTCTGCTACATCTATATGCTTATGTGTATATCTATATTTTGTTGCATTCATGCATAAGTCCATATCATTGGTATCAGAGTGATCTGCTCTTTCTTTGTCTTTCTTTGCATGTCCCCAACGAGGTTAGGGTATAAGGAGTTAGGGCTCGAACTGGTTGAACCTTTGCAAGACCAACCTCACAAACCCCAACGACCTCCCATGGCAGAATAAAATAAAGACGAAGGGGCAAGATATGCTTTCAAAATATTGCTCGAGGAATCCCATGAGCGACCTAGGAACACAATGATGGATAACCTTGCCCAAATCCTTCAGCATCTACCCATAGGCAACACATTTTCATCCAGCAACCACTCTAGAGACACCACTCCTTTTAAGGTACAAGTTAACTTTGATATTTACATATTTGAAAGGCCAGATGGATGCATACATCATATATAGATGGTTAAATCTGTTCGAAGGATATTTTTCAGTTCATGACTTTTCCAATCGGGAAAAGATTACTTTTGCACTCTTTAAAGCCACCCCACACATCAAGGACTGGTGGGAAACCTACTGTGAACAAAAGGATGAGAAGGAATCTTCATTGTTTTCTACCGCATCCACTTGGAATTCTTTCTGAGATGACATCAAGGAAAAAAATTACCATGCCGGGAGCTATGAAGATAAATACATAAAGTGCACCACGCTGTGGTAGGGAAGGGACCAAGATGTGCTGGAGTTTACAAATGTTTTCCATACCCTTCGCACGAAGCTGGATATCAAGGATTCTGAATGCATTTGGTACACAAGTACCACGACTGTCTACACAAGACAAGATGGAGTTCTTGGATATCTCCTCACTTAGCGCCGCCTATCATTATGTTGTGAAGATCGATCATAAATTTAAACAGAAGAAGTGAGACTTTGGATCTATGAATCGAAGAAAGGGGAAAAAAAAAAAAAAAGCCAAGGCGTGATGACCCAAGACAACCCGCTGAAGCCACAAGCAAAGAACAACACAATGAAGACAAAGAAGGACACAGGGGAATGGTGTGAGTTCCATAAGAGTCCCAATCACAACACAAGTGAGTGTCAAGCCAAGAAATCACTCATGGCTGAGTTGAAGGCTTGTGAATCAGATGCATGTTCTAAATCCGAGTCATTAACTGACAAGGGGAATGATAAAGGGAAGCATATTATCGATGCGGAACCTAGTGCCACCATTAGCACCACCAAGGTTCAGAAGGATGAGACCAAAGATCTAAAGGAGGGGGAGTGGCTCTTACACTCACAGATGTGGGTGAAGGGTTCTCCACTGTAGTTCATTGTCGACAACAAGAGCCAAAAGAACCTCATTTTAGCAGAGGTCGTGAAGTGCTTGGGCCTACCAACCACACCCACAACCGTACACCATCGGGTGGCTTCACCAAGGGCAAGATCTCCATGTTAGCCAACAATGTCGCCTTCCCTACATCATCAAGCCCTTCATAGATGAGGTATTGTGTGATGTTGCTCCTCTGTGGAAGCAACATACTCTGTATGAGTCTAGGCCTCGCATTGTTATTGTTACTTTTGGAAATAAGTTGTATAAGATACCAGAGGTAGCATCACCTACAACCATTTCTTTGATCACTACGAAGCAATGCAGTAATATCATTTCCCATAACAGAAAAATTATTTTCCTTATGATTCGCCCTCATGGAAAGAAGAAGATTGTGGCCACAGCCTCTAAACAGGACTCCTCCACATGGAAACAACAGATGGACAAGGTTGTGAAGGAGTACAAAGACATTCTCACCTCACCCACAGGGGTACCTACACATTATCAGGTCAAGCACTCCATCGATCTGACCTTGGGTGCGTCGCTACCCAATGGACCGATCTATCGATGCTCTATTCTGGAAAACGATGAACTCAAGAGGTAGATTCATGAGTTGTTGCAAAAAGGGTATATGAGGGCAAGTTCATCACCCTGTGGAACCCTAGTTATGTTGGTATAGAAGAAAGATGTGATCCAGAGACTCTACATTAACTATCGAGCGTTGAACAAGATCAATGTTCGGAATAGCTATCCAATCCCACAGATTGATAACCTTTTGGACCAGCTCAAGGGGGCCAAATATTTAAGTAAGATTAACTTGAAGTTTTATTATCACCAGGTAACGATTGAACCCTTCAACGTGTGGAAGATTGCCTTCAAATTCAAGGAGGGCTTTTTGAATGGCTGGTCATGCCTTTTAGGTTGACGAATGCCCCCCAAAACCTTCATGAGGCTGATGAATGATATCTTTCGACCCTTCACCAACTCATTCGTGGTGGTGTATTTGGATGACATTTTGATCTTCATTCAGAGTTGGGAAGAGCACCTCCACCATATTCGACAAGTCCTCCAAACCTTGCAGCAACACAATTTGTGTGCCAATTTGGAGAAATGTATTTTTTGTATGACCCACGTTCAATAAATGGGGTACATCATTGATGAGTGTTGGTCACTTTAATTGCTGGTTAAAGTGCTACATAAATTGTCAACCCAAGGAAGTCTGATTATTTCAAAGGCAACTGCGTACTATATGTACTCTATCTTAAAAGCACTAAAAGTTGTAGTACAAACAAATCACACCTTGCTTTAACAACTGAAGCTCCACTTTGTGTTACAGTAATTATACTCTATTGCAGATATCTATCAACGAATGCTTAATTTCATTTAAGGAATAATCTAGCAGAGAGAAAGAAATCTGCAAAGGAAAACAATGGCTATGCAGTAACAGAGAATCAGGACCCTATCCCCGGAGCGGGAACCTTCAACACCTACCTCTGTTTATCTAGCTCGCCAATTCACTTTGTAAACTCAATCACCGGTGATACACTCATGAAATAACTTTTACCAATGCAACAATCGATTAAGAAAGGGATAGAGTTTCAGCAAAAGTAAAACAATATCCAGAAAACAGTACTTGTTAACAAGGTACAAATAAAAATCACACTTAACACACTACGGAAATATAATGGGTGAATCTTGTGATGAAGGTGGGCCCTGTCCTTCTCACAATATTCCCCAGGAGACGAGAACTAGAAAAAGATGTTCAGAACAAGAGTTTTATTCATCCATCAATATGTCATGTTACAGAAAGAAAAGATTCTAGTCCTGTCCCTTCAACTGAGCCTCTCCTGTAGTCTGTTCATCCCCCTTCTAATGTAGATGTCTCCTCTTTATAAAGAGGAGACATCTATTACAAAAGATTTACATTATAAACTCTATTTCAACCCATTATACAAAAATAGGGAAATCAGTTTCCCATCAACAAAATGTTGTTACAATAATATTGTCTTTAGATTACGGACGTTACATCCAATGTAACAGCTTCCTCGGTGATCGGTCTGGTTCCTCTGTTGTTTTCAAATTTGGAACGCAAATCCCAACTGTTTCAGCTTCGAGATTTGCATGTCATTCTTGCTGTTTCAGCAACTGCAAAAATAGTCCCGCCAACTCCAGGCAGTTTCAGCAACGTGGGCTGCACATCATTCTTTAATTGTTCAGAAACTAATCAGTTCAAAGATTAACTATGAAGATAACGTGATTATATGTTAAATAATTAAACATAAAGTAATGAGAAGAATCACTGCATACCTTTGGAATAATTAAGTCAAAACACTAAGAAGGACTTTCAAATATAGGTTGAAAAGGGTGATATTATAACAAAATGTATAGTCAGAAAGAGACAATATGAGGTCCTAACAGACCCCCCAACTGAAAGTGTTGCATGTCCCCATGCAACTTTTACTCTGAGTCTGAGTCAGAGTACTGGGATGTATAGTGAAAATTGCTTATACATTAAGTATAAAAGGTGTTGCCAACCATGTCTCTGATACCCTGGGCATTCTGAACTTTTTGTCATGCTGCAAGCTCCTTTTTGTGTAACCTAAAGTCAGCTTTGTATTGTTGTTCTGGGAGCCAAAGAAGAGGGAAGTGAAAATTGGCACACCATTGAATACACTATTGAATACATTTAACAGAATTAGGTATTCGTGAAATTGATGTCTGAAGATTAAGTGGGTTAAAGGGATGGTATTCCCTTCTCTCCTTAGGGCAATGTTCCCAAAATAGATTGTTTGCTTGTATGGCCAAAGTTCCCTTAGTCTTAACATAATGTTGACAGTCCTTTAAGATTGTTGCCTGTAGTTTTTTGATATGCTCAGTCATTCCTGGCTCTTGTAAAACCCGTTGATGTTGAGCAATAAAAACAATGGCATTCTGAGGCTCGACTCAGATCCAGAGAACACAGTTCTCTTCATTGTGTGTTGCTGACATGAAAGAATTTTGCCAGGTAAGTTGGTTGGCAAGGAAAGAAACGAAAGCTCTGATCTGAATGTCACCAACCAGAGGAATCAAATTAAGCTTCCTATCTTCAGGCATGGCCTCATTATGAAGATAGAGTTCACATAACAAGTTCTGTTTGCTAATTGATGCTTCTGCAAAAGTCTGAATAAACTGCTGAGGTGTCGACACCTCGTGGGGTTGTCCATCTCTGATCGCTTTCACTTGGAGGAACGATAAGAGTTCTCTTAAAAATAGAGAATAGTTAAAGGATGGTTTTCTGGTGGCCAATAATCTTTGAACTAACTCAAAGCTAAGAGACAGTCTAGTTTTCAATTCCTTATTTTCCTTATGCTGTGCACGAGAGTGTTCTAGGACTTCCCAATTTCTATATACATGATTCAGTCATAATGATTTATGTTCCTGTAATGCCTTTTCTTGTAACAAAGCATACTCTTTTTTCCATGTATCCCTCAGTTCTTGAAAACTTGAGGGCTGAGTGAAGACAGTCCTTGCACACCGAGGTTCTGTCTGAGTAAACACAGTCTTCGAAGACTTTGGTGCTGGTTTTTCAGCTTTAACAACTGGGGTAGGCCGGGGTACTTGTGGTTTCATTTCTTCTCCAGAGGTCTTTGAAGGCCCTGCTGGTTCTTGTGTAACAGCAGGGCGCTCCCTTTTAACTATGACAGGAGTAATTGCAGGAGTGGATCCAGGCAATGGGACTTCAATTATCTTATAACCAACTCGAGAATAGAGATCACCACATTCGTTGCACATGTATTCATTATATCGATCCTTTTCTGCACTTTTCTCGGCTGCAGCTGCTACATGAGCTAAAGTATACATATTGAGTTCTTTTTCACAAGCTTCCCTTGCCATCATTAACTCGTGCTTATAAACCTCAATCTCAGATTTCAAAACCTCATTTTCTTGTTGAAGGGAGGCTAAAGTGACAGGGCCTTCTGTAGTAGTTGCAGTCTCTGGATGAGAGGATCGTTGTTTGGTGGCAGACTCATCATTTGCATCCTCAGCAGGTGGTTCTTATGTGTCAACTGTTGAGTCAGTAGAAGCTATGTCTTGGTCTGTTTCCTGTTCATGATCGTCAGCAGGTGGTTCCTATGTAACACCTGTTGGACTAGTAGTTGGTTCTTGTGTGACAGCTACCTCTAGGTCGTCTATCTTTTGTTCCTTGACAAGTGGTTCTTGTGTCACACCTGTTGAATCAGTAGCTAGTTCTTGTGGAGCAGCTACATCCAGGTCGTCTATCTTTTGTTCCTCAACAGGTGGTTCTTGTGTAACACCTGTTAGGTTAGTAGCTGGTTCTTGTGGAGCAGATACATGTTGTACATCGTCTTGGGTGTCTACTTTTGATAGATCAACAGTTGGTTCTTTTGGGGCAAATGCATCTTCTGAAGGGAATGATGTCACAAATTCATGAGCAACTTGCATTTCGGTACCCGAGGGTGAGGAAGGTAAAGATTCAGGGACTTGCAAGTGTGGTGGGGTATGGGGTTTTCAGATAATGGGCAGGAAATCTAGGATGATGGTCTCGGTTGCTATTTTGGAGGAGGTCCTCATTCATCTTCGAGGCTGAAAGGCGGGCAACATAGTGGTTTTTCTCTTACGAACATTTTTTCTTAGGGTAAGGGATTATTAGTAATAGTAGCTTCTTTAATTGAAGCCCTCGTTCTTATCTTTTGTGGGGGTGCAGCCTTTTCTTGTCTTTTCCTTTTGAGCTTAATAATGGGAATATTATCATCCGAATTATCACTGGGGATATGAACAGTGGGAGTGGATGATTCGGCTACATTAAGGGATGGGGTAGATACAGAGGAGAGGTCAATTGGATTGTCTGATGCAGGTGGTAAAATTTTTGAGGATTCCAAGATACTCCCAGGCTATTGTACAGAAGGATTTTCAATTTGCTGAGAGATCTTAAGGGTATGTTGAGGATTTTTAGCATCCAATTGGGGAGTTTCGGCTGCTGGTTGCGGAATTTCATTAGCTTCCTGCAGATTTTCTACTACCGGTCGAGGGATTTCAGCAGCTTCCTGGGGTGGGTTGTTAAGGGGAGGAGGATTCTGCAGGGCAAAGCCCCTCTAGATTAGGAGTTGAACCAAGCGATGGTGAGTGAGGGAGAGGAGTGGGTGCTTTGCATTCACGGAATAATGTGACATATTCTTTAGACACCCAAGCAGATAGTATGGCATGTTTAATAAACAACCATGCCTTAAATGATTCAACAACACAAAGTCGTGCTGGTACACTACTTGGTAACGTCCTTCATAGGTGAAGTAGTGCTTGACAAACTCTGCGACGTTCGGCCATGGAGGTGGTAATGAATGGAGTGCAACACCCCTGCCTTTAGGTTCGAACCGCTCTCCTGGTAGAAGAAAATCTTGTTGTGCGTTCAGAATGAGGTGTTTACGATTGAACCAACGAATGCCATTGGTTGGTAATCCTGAAACCTGCGCTATATCCTCCTCTGTTACTGGAATTCGCACTCCTTGAACCGTATAGTATCCTTCCTTTAAATTTCGTCTGAATTCTAGGACTTGTTGAGAGTCAAATCCCTGGAGCCTTCGGAAATAGTCCACCCATCCTGCTTGCAGAAAAATTTGATATGCTTCCCGGTGTAGTTCCAATAGAGCCGTTGAGCCAGGTTCATGTCGAATAGTGTTACCTCCCATAGTTATTGGTCCAGTAAAATGCAAAGTACAGAGCCGAGTTACCGCAGCCGAAACAGAGTAAGATATTGCAAATGAGGTTATGACATAATAAGACAGAGATGGGGTGACGAGACACGGTCGTGATAAAAAATGACGGTGATTGGCATATCATGGAATGATTGCAATATTTTGGTATTCCCTCCCAACTTCCGCTAAAATGATAAGTTTGAATGTACGACGATTTCGGTAATCATATCGGAATCTTCTCATTAACTACAGTTTAATATTTACACATAAACACGCATACCTCACGTTTTACCTTCGATTGTTGTGCGAAAATATTATCTCATCGTTGATAGATCACCAATGGTTATGACAAAGGGGTTGTAAGATATGAGGGTATTTAGATGAAAGGCTTTCTCTATTCACAGGAGGTGATAGTGAAGGAACACAATTATCAGGATGAATGGCTGATTCTCTCAATGAAAAGTGATATGTATTGGTCGTTTTTGAGAGAAATTGATGCCTCAATCTCAGGAAAAATGGGAAAATTGATGCTTCTTAGGGAAAAGATGGAAAAGGTTGGTGTTTCATTAATGGAGAGAATGGTGTTTCAGCAACGAAGAAAATGGGGAAAAGTTGGTGTTTCAGCAACGGGAAAAATGGTGTTTCAGCAACAGGAAAAATTTTGTTGTTTAAGGAAAACTAGGAAAATGTTGTTGAAGGGTAATGTGAGGGAATGGATTATGACTTGAAGTGAAATGGCAATGTTTCCCAAGCCGAAACCTGATCCTTCTTGCACTGGAATTGTTCTTTTAAGCCAGCCTCCAAATCTAAGATCTGCAAAATATTGAATTGTAACATGGCAACCCTTGACAGGGATTATTAGTTAATAAATCTAATAAAAATATATAATAGAAAAACTAGGTGCAATGAGGGGTAGCAGACTCCCCCGGAAAGACATAATGTGTATCTGCCATGCAAGTGGCCTTGAAATCCTCTTTAGAAATAGGTTGCTGGTAAAAACGGAGCCGATACCCATTCACTAATAATGGTGTTCTAGAATCATCAATTGTTAGGATCCTGACTGTTCCATTTGGAAAAACAGTATCTACTTCATAAGGTCCCAGCCACCTTGTTCTTAATTCTCCTTGAAATTTTTCAAAACGGGAGTCATATAATAGAGCCCAATTACCTTTTTGGAACTGCTTGTGCTTATTGGTTTTATCATGCCACCTGGTTCTTTGCTGTTATATCATAGTTGTTTTATGGATGGCATCCAACCTCTTTTCATCCAATTTGTGAAGCTGCTGCAACCTAGCTGTCTGTGCATCAGTCAAGTCAAGGTTAACAGCCAAAGCAGTTCTTAAGGTTTTAATTTCAAATTCCACAAGAAAAACAACACTTTTACCGTAAACTAATTCATAAGGTGAAAAACCCGTATTATTCCTCCAGGTAGTTCTGTAAGCCCATAATGCTTCAGGAAACCTTTGAAACCAATCCTTTCTATTCTCCTTTACTGTTTTTGTTAAAATAGCTTCTATGACTTTATTTTTACTTTCCACCTACCCATTGACTTGGGGGTGATAAGGTGTATTCATTTTATGATTAATATGATATTTCTAAAGTGTATCTTTAAAACCATGGGATTTGAAAGGAGGTCCTCCATCTGTGACTAGTTCTCTAGGCACTCCAAACCTAACAAAGATTTCTTCAAATAGAAAAGTTAAAATAGATTCTTCATTAGCTCTAATGAGTGCCTTAGCTTCCACCCATTTACTCATATAATTTGTGCAAACCAACATGTAAACTCTTTGATTGGATGGAGGGTTGATGGGTCATATAAAATCTAGAGCCCATCGTTCAAAGGGTTCAAGTATTACCTGGTGGTTCAATGGCATTTCATATCTATGATTAGTTTGGCCCATTCTCTGACAGCTATCGCAGGCCCTAACATATTTCTTTGCATCCTTGAAAAGTGAGGGCCAATAGTAACCCATTATGAGAACTTTATGTGTTGTTCTCTTATCAGCAAAATTCCCTCCACAAGGGCCATCATGACAAGCCTTCAATATATCATAAACCTCATATTCTCTAATGCATCTCCGAATTTCCTGGTCCAGTCCAGTGTGAAAAAGACACCCACTTATCCAGATGTACCAAGCACTTCGTTGAATGAATTTTCTTTTTTCTCTATGTGACAAGTGTGATGGTAGCTTCCCTACAACTAAATAATTGGCAATGTCTGCATACCAAGGTGAGTGAGCAGATACTGCAAATAAGTATTCACCAGGAAAGGAATCATCTACTAGAGTATTATCATCAGTTTTTATCCGAGAAAGGAAATCAGCAACTACATTTTCTTTACCTGGTCGATCTACAATTGTAATATCAAATTCTTGTAGTAATAATAACCATCTGGTAACTCGAGCATTTGTAACAGATTTATTCATTAAATACTTAATAGCCGAGTGATCAGTATGAACAAAAGTAGGGTAATCAATAATATAATGTCGAAACTTATTAATAGCATAAATGACTGCTAAAAATTCCTTTTCGGTAACTGTGTAATTAAGTTCAGCAGGGATCATATTCTTACTAATAAAATAAATAACATAAGGAATATTGTTTTCTTCTTGACACAAGACAACTCCAATTGCCGTATCTGAAGCATCAGAGGATATATGAAAGGGCAGTGCCCAATCAGGTCCTCTTAAAATATGAGCTGTAGACAACTGATGCTTAAGTTCATCAAATGATTTTTGGCAGTCATCAGTCCACTTGAATTCAACATTTTTCGTCAGTAACACAAACAAAGGAGAAGCTATTTTAGAAAAGAAATTGATGAACCTTTTGTAATATCTCGCATGTCCTAGAAAACTTCTTACATCAATTTGTGTTTTGGGGATAGGAAGAGTCTGAATTACCTGCACTTTAGATGGATCAACTTGAATCCCTAGGAATGAAATGAAGTGTCCCAATACAATTCCTTCATTCATCATCATATGACATTTTTCAGTACTTAAGGCAAGATGGGCTTCTATACAACGTTTAAGCACTTTCTCAAGGTTTTGTAATGCATCTTCAAAAGTCGCACCATAAGGAGTAAAGTCGTCCATAAATATCTCCAAGGAGTCATTAAGCATATCAGAAAAAATTCCTATCACTGCTCGTTGAAATGTTGCTGGAGCATTACATAGTCCAAATGGAAGAACTCTATAGGCAAAAGTTCCCCATGGACTAGTAAAAGTGGTCTTATCTTGGTCTTAAGGTGCAATTTTGATCTGGTTATATCCACTAAAACCATTTAAAAAGGAAAAGAATCTCTTTTCTGACAAACTGTCTAGCACCTGATCAATAAATGCTAAGGGGAAATGATCTTTTTGAGTAGCTTTGTTTAGAGCTCTATAATCCACACACACTCTCCATTTCCCGTTTTTCTTAGGTACTATTACTAATGGAGAAACCCATTCACTGTCAGATATATGGTATATGAACCCTACATAAAGCAATTTTTGAAGTTCTTCTTTAACAATTTCCCTTAGATTGGGGTTCATTCGTCGCTGGGGTTGTCAGACTGGTCGAGACCCCTCCTTGATATAGATACGATGAGTACATAATTCAGGAGAGATCCCTTTCATATCTGTGTAGTCCCATGCAAATGCTTCCTTATTTTCACGAAGTAACTTCATTAACTGTTGTGTTTCAGCATCTGTCAAGTTAGGGTTTATATTCAATGTTTTTCCAGGCTCAATTTCTACTGTTATACTCTTAGAGGAGATATCAGTTGATGTTTGAGATAAATTTTCAGATTTAAGGTTTTGCTGTGATTCAGGTTCCAAAATTGCAGTTAATTGATCATATGTTTCAGAGGTAACCGAGGAGGGTTCAGAGATAAAGTTACTAATTAATTCATCCTCGGTGGTGTCTTTAAAAGTTAAGGCTTGTCCAATAGTCAAAATGGGTTGAGTATCCTCATCATCATAATCTAACCATACAAGATTATCATTGTTAATCATGGGTGTAGCATGAGGGTAGAGAGTGAGATGCTTAGTTTCACATCCATTAGAAATTGTCATTGAGCCTGATCTACTGCTGATGAAGGCATCAGCTGTAGCCAGCTAGGGTCTCCCCAAAATCAGTTGATGCCCCACCAACTTTGTTTTAGTTTGTAACACAACAAAGTCAGTTGGGTAGTTCCAAGATTCGACTGAAATGATTAGGTCTTCAATAACCCCTTCTGGTTTGATGGTGGAACGATCAGCTAGCTCTAGGATAGTTGGCGTCTCTCTCATTAAATTCTTCAGCTGTAATAACTGTGCAGTTTCAAGGGTCATAATATTTATGGCAACGCCTAAGTCTACCAGAACTATGTAAACAAAAGTTTTTCCAACCTGTACTGTAACTGTAGGATGACTAGGATCACCATATTTTACAGGAGGGGTTTTTCCCGTCATTAAAGCAGCTAGATCACCCATCACATGCACTGTAAGAGGATATTTAGCTTTTCTTCCAGGTTTCTTGACGCAAATGTCTCTATCAGTTCTAGCATAAATTGGTACATCTCTAAGTGCTTGCAAGAGTGGAATTTTAACATACAGATTCTGCAATTCCCCTAGAAGGTTAAAATCAGGCGGCTCGGGTGTCTTAGTGAGAACTAAACGCTCAAGGAATGGTGGCTCTGCTATTCCAGCAGTTTTATTAGAGGGTGGCTCAACTATTTCAGCACCCTTATTGGATGATTTATCTTTTTGTCTCTTCTTTATCAGAGTCAGAAGAAGTAACATCATCAATAATAGGCTCGACTATTCTCCCAGACCGCAAATGAATGTCATTACATTGCATAGGGAGAATAGGATGGTTCTGAATATCGATGACTTGCATAGCTTTATTATTATTATTATTATTATTAGGATTGGGGTTTGGTTGTACAGGCAGCTGGGGTCTCATTATCTGGTTATTTGGTGGAGCATTTGATGGCAGAAAGAGAGATTGTTGATACTGAGGGAATTGGTTTGGAAATGGGATTTGCTAAGCTGTCCAGCCTAGGTTCCAATGATTGAAATAAGATTGTTGTAGAGACCAAGGATTCCACATTGTTGGATCCATAAAGGGAGGGTTTGTTTATTGCATGGGTGGGAAGTTCATTTGATTAAAGGGTGGGTATTGCATTTGATTGAAGGGTGGGTAATTTGCTTGAAAAGAAGGATAATTATTCGAACGATTAAATGGCATATTAGACTACGTACCTTGTCCTCGAGGCTTCCATTGCCTCCTCTGTGTCAGCAAGTAGACTGCTTCAGCTTCTTCTTCAGTTGGTTGCAACGCTGCTTTTATTCCTAGTAAAGAAGGGCATTGTTGAGTATCATGGTCCTTCTCGCAAATGGTGCAAATTGGTACCTTGTCCAATGGGCATTCCCTCAGTGGGTGTTTTTCTCTGCATTTAGGGCAGAAAATGGCCAAAGCGACTTCTGCCTCTACTTGCTTCTTTTTAACCTGCAAGGTATCAATTTGTGAAGCAAAAGAGCTTAACATTTCAGTTTAAATTCTTCAAGTAAATTACCTATTTCGGCTCTCGTTGCTCCCCCACTGGCTGATTTTTGGACTCTTGAATATGTATTGTCCCTGCTTTTTGGTCTGTTTACTACTCCTCTTGAACATCTCTTACAAAGGTTGACAGTCTCATCATATGATTCTTTAGACATATCCCATTTACCAAGCATATTCAACATGTCTAAATAGTCATCTCGTACCCCTTTCAACAGTATTGTCTTAAGAATATCCTTACTCATATTAGGGTGATCAGATCTCTGCAAATTATATTGTAATCTCTCCACGAAATCCTCCAGATTTTCATCCTCCTTCTGAACCATCTTAATAGTTCCTCCTTTCTTTCTCTTGTCCGGCAATAGTCTTGATATTTGGCCAGAAACTTCTCCTTCATCTGCTCCCATGTTATGATCACATGTCCTCCCAGGCTCATGAACAATCTTAGTGCATTTCCTTTTAATGTTGCTGGAAATAACTTTAACTTTTGAGGATTAGTAACATAATCATAACTTCTACATAATATATCAAACTCAAACAAAAATTCATCAGGGTCTTCTGATGATAAACCATGGAAGTTAGGTAGGGCTGAAAGTGGGATGTTCTTCATAGGAGTTGCCCCTCTGGGAAGGTCCTCAATAGGGAATTCCAAGGTGGAGAGGGAATTATCGCCCCTTCCTTCTTTTTGTCCCCCACCAAAGAGTCCTTCATTGTTTCTGTCCATTGGTTGTTCCCCTGTTACACTTGCCCGGTCTTCAGTGCTTTCTGTTGGGCTTTCAATATTCTGGATTGGTTCCTCAACTTCAATATCTTCTATTGGTTCTTCAATGTCTTCCACTGACTCCTCAGTTTGTTCTATTGTCTCTTCGGCCCTTTCAGGTCCCACTACTTCCTCCGTTTCATAGTTCGTTTGGAGAGAGTGCTGAGTCTGTGGCCTCCGAGAGCTTATCCTCTTAGATGTTTCAGCTTTCGAGATAATGTCGTCAATAAAAGTTTTCCTTCCTCCTCTGCCTTTGCCCTTGCCACCTGTAGGATTAGTTTTCTTGCATCCTCTCATGCATTCTATACATCTAAAAGAAAATCATTAATGCTCTTAAAATCTACGATCGCCTTCCCCGGAAACAACGCCAAAATGTTGGTCACTTTAATTGCTGGTAAAGTGCTACATAAATTGTCAACCTAGGGAAGTCTGATTATTTCAAAGGCAACTGCGTACTATATGTACTCAATCTTAAAAGCACTAAAAGTTGTAGTAAAAACAAATCACACCTTGCTTTAACAACTGAATCTCCACTCTGTGTTACAACAATTATACTCTATTGCAGATATCTATCAAGGAATACTTAATTTCATTTAAGGAATAATCTAGCAAAGAGAAATAAATCTGCAAAGGAAAACAATGGCTATGCGTAACAGAGAATCAGGACCCTATCCCCGGAGAGGGAACCTTCAGCACCTACCTCTGTTTATCTAGTTCGCCAATTCACTCTGTAAACTCAATCACCGATGATACACTCATGAAATAACTTTGACCAATGCAACAATCGATTAAGAAAGGGACAGAGTTTCAACAAAAGTAAAACAATATCCAGAAAACAATACTTGTTAACAAGGTATGAATAAAAATCACACTTGACACACTGCAAAAATATAATGGGTGAATCTTGTGATGAAGGTGGGTCCTATCCTTCTCACAAGATTCCCCAGGAGACAAGAACTAGAAAAAGATGTTCAGAACAAGAGTTTTATTCATCCATAAATATGTCATGTTACAGAAAGAAAAGATTCTAGTCATGTCCCTTCAATTGAGCCTCTCCTGTAGTCTGTTCATCCCCCTTCTAATGTATATGTCTCCTCTTTATAAAGAGGAGACATCTATTACAAAAGATTTACATTATAAACTCTATTTCAACCCATTATACAAAAATAAGGAAATCAGTTTCCCATCAACAAAATGCTATTACAATAATATTGTCTTTAGATTACAGATGTTACATCCAATGTAATAGCTTCCTTAGTGATCGGTCTGGTTCCTCTGTTGCTGTCAAATTTGGAACGCAAATCCCAACTGTTTCAGCTTCGAGATTTGTGTGCTATTCTTGTTGTTTCAGCAACTGCAAAAATAGTCCCGCCAACTCTAGGCAGTTTCAGCAATGCGGGTTGCACATCATTCTTTAATTGTTCAACAACTAATCAATTAAAAGATTAACTATGAAGACAACATGATTATATGTTAAATAATTAAACGTATAGTGATGAGAAGAATCACTGCATACCTTTGGAATAATTAAGTCAAAACACTAACAAGGACTTTCAAATATAGGTTGAAAAGGGTGATATTATAACAAAATGTATAGTCAGAAAGAGACAATATGAGGTCCTAACAATGAGAAGGGTGTGTATGTGGACCTAACCAAGATACAAGTCATTAGGGATTGGTCAGCCCCAACCACTCTAATAAAGGTCCATAACTTTTTGGGTCTTGCCAACTTTTTGGGTCACTTAGCCTTTGAGTCAAGTCACCAAGGGAGGAGCGAAAGAAAAGTTCTTTTGGTTTGAATCCCAACATAAGGTGTTTGCTAAGTTGAAGCATCGACTCTGCTCTAAACCTTTGCTCACATTACCAGACCTGCAATAACCATTTGAGATTGAGATAGATGCCTCTGACTATGCTATTGGTGTAGTTCTTACTCAACAGGGGCATCCAATGGCATATCACAGTGAGATTCTTTCAAACACAGTCTGAAAGTATCCCACCTATGACAAAGAGATGTATTCCATTATGTCAGTCTGCCAACAATGGAAGCATTACATTATGGGAAAGGAAATGGTCATCCACATAGACCACCAACCCCTACAATTCATACAGACACAAGGGAAGTTATAGAATCATTGCCTTCAGAATTGGTCCACATACCTGCAACAATTTCATTTGAACATTAAGTACAAGAAGGGCATCACCAACAATGTTGTAAACTACCTCAGCCGATTGTTGGTCATGTTGCTAACCACTATGCTCAACTCTTGTTGGCATGAGACTACGGGGTGGCCACATATTTACAAGAGCGATCCAAAATTCAACAACACATACTAGCCACTCCTAGAAGGGAAGCAAGTTCCAAATTTTCACCTCCGTGATGCACTATTATGCCACCTAGGATACCTTTGTGTTCCTTCAAGCGAGCATGCCAAGATGATTTTGGAGGCACACCACAGTTCATTCGTTGGACATTTTGGGGTAGAGAAGAGAGTGGCAGTGCTACAAAAGTATTTCTATTGGCCAAACCTTCGATAAGACGTTGAGAAGTACATCAGATACTGCATTGCCTATGCCATTGCCAAATCGACCATCAAGAAGTAAGGTCTATATACTCATATGCATACTCTTAGTCGACCTTGGGAATCCATATCCATGGATTACATGTCGAGCCTTCCTTCTACTAAGCATAACAACGACTATGTTTTCGTGGTCATCGACAAATTCCCCAAGATGGCCATTATGGCAGCCTGCAAGAAGAGTATCACATCAGAAGCCAATGCTAGGCTTTTCTTTGAATGAGTGTGGGTACACTTTAGGATCCCACAATCCATTATCTCAAATCGGGACAATAAGTTCATAAGTACATTTTAGTCAAGTCTCTAGTCAATGTTGGATACCAAGCTCGCTAAGTCCATGACTTTCCACCCCCACACTGATGGCCAAATAAAGGTTGTCAATAGGATGATCGTACACATTATGTGCATGTACAACTTGAAGCATCCACGCACATGGGATGAAATCCTCCCTATGTCCAACACAACTACAATAGAGATCTGCATAGCTCAACTGGCCACATCCACTTTCAGGTGGGATTGGGATTCCAACCACTATGTCCCATTGATGTGGTCATACCATTTGCTACTACTCAGGCATATTTGGCTCATGTCCAGTCTAAAACTGACATGGCTAAACACTTCATTGAGTGCATTCAGCACATCCTCTAGCAAGTCTATGACATAATGGACAGATCTAATGTTAAGTACAAGCAGCGACATGATCAACATCGGGTGCCACATGAGTTCTAGGTGGGTGACAAAGTTTGGCTACATTTGTAGAAGGAACGCCTTGTTGGGCTCCACCGTAAGCTTCATCTACTTTGATATGGGCCATACACCATCACCAAGGTTGTAGGGGAAAACACCTTCGAGCTCAGTATTCCACCATTCTTTGGCCTGCACCTAGTATTCAATGTGGATCGCCTTCGGCGATACTTTCCACCATTGTTAGACATATCTGACATTGCAGAACAACTCACACCAACAAAGTTAAACCCATACTGCATGGAACATGCCACAACTGATCAGATCATGGACATGCAGATAAAAAACACTCACAAATAAAGTATCTAGCTATATCGAGTTGTCAAAGTGCGCCAACTCCTTCACGGCAAGTGGTTCACCAGGGACCAGGTTCAACAGAAATTTCCTCACCTCATGGAGGCTTTGCACACAATGGGGACCATTGCTTGCAAAGGAGGGAGGATTGATCTAGGTGGATATTGGTTGCCACCCACCTATTCCACCTAGACCTCCAGTCAATTTCATTAGTTTCCTTGTTTATAACTACATTTACTATTTTTAGCAGTTTTTTCGGGTCGTGAACTTCTGAAGCAGTTTTGACCCCCCTAAACGACATTTTTTTTAGGTCCATAGCAGGCCGATAGCCATAGGTAGGGGCCTATAGTAAATCCTGTAGTACTCAAAGACATATTTCCAACAAGGTATCGTATGCGCCAAACGAAGATAATATGACCAAGTTACGACCCCGAGAAGTTGGTTGCCTAACTAACCCCAAGAGGGCCCACAAACTCTTGGTGTTCCATCTCCTAGGGTTAGGGTTTCATTTGTTTAGGTTTTTCCCTTATCGTTCAATAATAAAAAAAATCCCTTAACCCTCATTGTAACATAGTTTAGAGGCACATAGCCACGACATCTCTTCTTAGAGATAAGCTACCATCGCCCGATATAGTTTATTTCAATTTATATTTGTAAGCACACTTAAGCTATTTGATGTTAATGAAATGAAGTTTTATTTCTACTGCAACTCTAAGTTTATGTGTATATATGTATTTTTTCTGTTCCTACATAAGTCCATATCAGAATGACATATCATTGAGACTGAACAAAAATAACAAAAATAATAATAATAAAATAAATAAAAATGGAATAGGAAGATAAGAGCCCATATGATTTTGTAGCATTATGAAATAGGAATATAAGAGGTCCAAAAATAATATATATATATGGAATAGGAAGATAAGGGACCATATGATTTTGTAGCATTATGAAATAGGAATATAAGAAACCCCTTCATTTACCTTTAGGCTTCCTTTGGTCAAAGTTGTTCTAATATTAGCATGTAGATTTGTAGTTGAATTATTTATGTGAAGCGCATGGTAAACTTTAACACTATCCTCATCTCTGAAGAGAGGTTTTGATTCATTTTATCAAAGAGCCCAATCTTATATCATCTAAAGAAGAACCGACTCTAAGATGTTGAGTTAACAGAAGAGAGCCCTCCATGACAATAATTTCCTTACAGTTGAGTGAAGATACTTAAATAAGACCTTGGAATAGCCCACATATTTCAATCTGATTTTGACATATTAACGAGGCCCAAGCAAACAAAATTTAAACTTGTCCTTCAGGGCTAAGGGGGCTATAGAGGTTTTGATTCATTTCAACAAAGGGCTCAATCTTAGATCATTTAAAGAAGACCAACTCTTAGATGTTTAGTTAACATAAGAAAGTTCCCCATGACAATAATTTCCATGCAATTGAGTGAAGCTACTTAAACAATACCTTGGAAGATAATTTTATAGATGGAGATGGATTTAATCGCTCGCGAGGGCTTCAGTTAGGTTTTTGGGTACTGCAGGTTACAGCAGATAACCATGGAAGGCCACCGGTAACCCTGTTTGACGTCTCCTGTCGTGCTTTGTACTTTACCTTATCTCCTTTCTACGCATCGTTAAACCTAATTTCGACCTGTCGGGGCTTTGGGGGGGTTTATTATTGTTTCGCATTTTTACCCGGTTGTTTACCTGCCGACGATCTGTTCTTCCTGTCCCTGGCTGTCCGTTTCCAGGTATTGGTTTACTCTCTGTTTCTCCAGCATTTTCAAGGTGTCCTCCATTTCAAGGAGCATTTGTCATCATGGATGACCTCGATGTCGTTGATTACTCTGAAGACCCGCTAGGGGGGTTTCCATCTGGCGCTCCACGTATTCCGCATCTGAAGGTATGTATAGCTCTGGCCTTTTTGGAAGTTATCCTTCATTCTCCTTTGTGGAACCGTCATGGTCACAGTCTGTGGTCATCTAGGATGACCCACCTACTTGGCCATCGCTTTCTACCCCCCCTCATTCCCTAGCTACCCTCGGTTTCATCTCTGACTGTCTAAATCCTAACCCTGGTTTGGACCTCCATGTATCTGGAGTGCCAGCCCAGCAGTTTATCCCCCCATCGGTGACCGTCAGATCTGCCGGTTTCCCCCCTCAGGCCTCATCTGCTCCACCTTCTGGCAGCTATACCTTTGTTCTACCTCTCGCCGGTTCTATTCCTACCTCTGTTGGAAACTCTAACCCTAACCCTCCCCCTGTGGTTTCAAGCCCTCTTCCGAGTCGGGTACAGTACCAGCCACCTCTACAGGGGTCTAAGAAGAAGTACAAGTGTTACAAGTCCAAGGCAGAAGATATCTTTCTCTGATTAGAAGAGGACATTCAGTGGGGAGAGAGTATGGATTTTGTTGACAGAGTCTTGGTCGGACGCATCAGAGGACGAAATTACATGGCTGCCCGTTTCAAAACTTGGGCATCCGAGGTTTGGGGTCACCATCTAGTGGACATCCCCTTCGTGCAGACTTTTGTGAGGGGATGGTTCACACTGAGATTCGCTCGTGCTGATCAGACCAACTGGGTTTTGTCCTCCTACTGGAATTTTGAACATGCCCCAGTTCTCCTGAAGCACTGGACACCTCTTTTTGATCCAGAGACTGAGCAAATAGCTATCGGACTAGTATGGATTCGGCTCCCGGCTCTCCCTCTACAATATTGGTCTGAGGACATCTTCAGGCATATTGGTAACGTTATAGGCTGCTACGTCGAGTATGATCAGTCTTATCAATACATGGGCATGATGGCATATGCTCGGATTCCTATCAATCTTGATACTCGGGGCGACTTACAGGAGTACATCACTATACAGTGGAGGGACACATCCCGCAAGCAGATCATCGATTATGAAGGCATTCCATATCACTGTCGTAGATGCCACAAAGTGGGACACTTATTCAAGGATTGCCCCCTCTTGAATAAGATTAGGGGTACTGAACAGGGTTTGGAGACAGAGCATCCTAGAGGAAACCCTACACGGCATGATAATGATATTGAACCAGGGAAGGTCGACAAGGATGCAGAGGACACCTGGGGAACACCTGATAAATTGGGCACTGATAAGGGTCACTCTGTTACAAACCCTTCATTGCCTCCTCCTTCAGCGTGCTCCTGTCCAGCAAAGGAGAAAATCTCGTTGTTGGGTATGTTATCTACATCCTCCTCTCTCTCTTCTCCTGTATCTAGCAAATCTGTAGCTTTTTCATCCCATTCATAAAATAGTACATCTCCTCCTACTTTATCATCTTCGATCTCCTTGATATTATTTAGATCTCAGAGACTTGCTCCTCCCTCCTCTCTTCACTGCTCCCTTCCCCTCCCCCCTCCCATTACTGCCCCCAGCAACCCATCTATATCATCATCCTCCCTTCCTTCTCTTTCCATCCCTTCCCCCTCTGTGTCCCCTCAGTACTCTCTCCATTCCAGATCGAAGGATAGAGGACATGACGTGATTGGTCTGGACCCTAAGATTACCCCTGCCTCCCATAAACCCTCCAGGGGTCGGCCATCTCATCTCACTAAAGCCAGACACACAACGAGTGAAGAAGTTGCCCTCAGGTGACAACAAACCATTGATAGGGCCCTTAGAGCTAGGAATGGCCCTCTGCCTCACCCTCCATGAAGTTCCTATCCTACAATTACAGAGGGTTTGATAGCCCTCCTAAAAAACTAGCACTCAGAAGATTGCTCACTTCGACTCAGCTGGACATTATATTCTTACAAGAAACTCTTTGTTCGGTTGATTCTCTTATTTCCACTCTTAATTCTTGGCTACTGAATTGGACCTTCCACGCCATGGACGCTTCTGGGAGATCTGGGGGTATTGCTATTGGTTTATACAACAAGACTATAGAGCTCAGGAACATTTGGGGAGGTAGGGGTTTTATAGGCATGGATATATATGCCCACACATTAGAGTCTGAAGTTCGTATTATGAATGTATATGGTCCATGTGTGGATAGGGAAAACGTTTGGAGAACCCTTCTGGACTCAGCATTCCTACAGGCAGACAACATCATTCTTGGAGGGGATTTAAATTTTTCATTGGGGTACAGTGAATCTTGGGGACACTCGGCCCAAGTAGACGACCTTACAGACACTATCTCTACCTTACTAGAGGAGCATCAGTGGGTAGACATTCCATCTACCAGGATTCAGTATACTTGGACAAACAATCACAGTAGAGACCACAACCTTGCTAGGAGACTTGACAGATTTCTCATCAAAGAAGCTTTCTTAAGCTCTCACCCTCATATTCGACAGTGGGTTGGTACTGGAGGCATTTCTGATCATCGGCCAATATACTTGGAATTGGCTGATAAAAACCTGAGGATTAAAAGCCCATTCAAATTCAAAGCCTCTGGCTCAAGGATCCTTCTTACATTCAAATGGTCTCTAATTACTGGAAAACCAACCCTATACTAGAACGCGAGGATCATACAAAAGGTTTTATCAGGAAATTGACAAAACTTAAGAGGATCTCCAAAATTTGGGCTCACCAGAAATGAAAGAATGATGAAAACACCCTGAGGAAGGCAGAGTTGGCCATTCCCACACATGAGGATACTTCTAATGGTACTTTCCTATCACAAGAAAGAAAATATCATTATACCTACCTCATCACGAAGCGTTCCCAAATACTGAAGGAAAGGGAGGAGAGCTGGAGGCTCAGGAGCAGGGCAATCTGGCTCACTGAAGGAGATGACAATACCAAGTTCTTTCATAAATTTGCCAACGGTAGAAAAGCCATTAATACTATTTGGGAACTTCATAATGAACAGGGTCAATTGGTATCATCACAGCGAGATCTGGCTAGATTAGCCATTGAGCACTTCAAAAGCATCTACAAGGTGCCTAGGGCTGTGAATATTATGGAAATCATGTGGGTTACTGAACATTTTCCCAGATCTGTACAACAGGAAGACACAGAGGACCTAATGATGGAAGTGATGAAGGAAGAACTTGAGGCAACTATAAAATGGTTTAAAAAAGACAAGAGCCCTAGCCCGGATGGGTGGACCATCGAGTTCTACATAGCTTTTTTTGATATCCTGGGGGACGATTTACTCAAGATTGTGGAGGATTGCAGAAGCAATGGAGGAATATCCCCGGCCATCAAATCCACCTTCATTGCCCTTATTTCGAAATCTGACAATCCTTCCTCTTTCAAGGATTTCCAACCCATTTCCCTTTGCAACTGTTTGTACAATATTATTGCAAAGATCATCGCAAACAAACTGAAGCCTATCCTTTCCAAACACATATCTTCTGAGCAGTTTGCTTTCCTTCAGCACAGACAGATTCATGAGGCTATTGCCACAGCTCAGGAACTCCTCCACACTATGCAGATGAAGAAGCAGAAAGGCATGATTCTAAAGGTGGACCTCTCAAAGGCCTTTGATAGAGCTAATTGGCTCTACATTAGATTATTACTGATTCACCTAGGCTTTCCTTATGCATATATTAAATGGATCATGAGTTGCATTAAAGATGTATCTTACAGTGTGTTATTAAACGGGGAAGCCACATCTTTTTTCCTCTCGAAGAGGGGACTCAGGCAAGGATGTCCACTCTCCCCACTACTTTTCTTACTTATCATGGAAGGACTAAGCAGGACCATCATATCTGCACGCAATAGAAATCAACTGGCTGGCATCAAGATCTATGAGAATTTTTATCTCACCCATATATTATTTGTTGATGACATTCTCATGTTTTAAAATGGCAGTATTGGAGATACCACGGTCCTCCAGAATATCTTCAATCTTTTTCAACTGGCAACCGGGATGACAATAAATGATAGTAAATCTACAATTACTACCTTTGGCTGCTCACAACATGAGATTATATTTACCTCACAGCGCTTCCCCTTTACCTCTTTGAATCTGGAAGACGGTCTTAAATATATGGGCTTTAGGCTTAAGCCTCACGTATACAGGATTGCGGACTGGACGTGGCTCATTGCAAACGTGGAAAATCGCCTTCAGGTTTGGTACCATAAATACCTATCCCGTGCAGGAATATTAGTCCTTATTAAGGTTGTGATTGAATCCACTCCTGTATTCTAGATGACACTGGCTTGGATACAGAAGGGTATATTGAATAGACTACAAAGCATATGTTGCAGATTTTTATGGAAAGGAAATCAACCTGGTAGGTTATTTGCCTGGGTCAAATGGGACAGAATTGCAAAGCCTAAGAGATGGGGAGGATGGGGCATCAAAAGGCTTGATCTTTTTTCCAAAGCTCTGGCGGCAAAGCTCGACTGGCATCTTATCACCACAAACAGTCTCTGGTCCCGGGTTGCACAAGTGAAATACATCTAGCCCATGAACCTGATGGATTGGTTCAGACAGCAGCACAGTACAAGTAATAATATCTCCAATATGTGGAAGGCGGTTATAAATGCATTACCACTCCTACGTGAAGGCATAACGTGGAGAATAAAATAAGGCAATGTTGTTCGTATTGGCACAGACCCATGGGTTGGTTGTGGCAATGCACACAGACTACCGGCAGACTTGATGAGGCATTTACACAGCAGGGGTATCACCCACATCAAACACATCGGTGATAGAAAAAATTCCTCCTTTCTACAGCAGGCATGGAAATTGGCTCTTGATCTGGACATCCCTATACAGTGGCGACTTGATTGGCAGGAATACACGCTTACACAAGCACACATCCGACTATCTGAAGGATCGGACGAGATTATATGGGCCTTCGCCAAACATGGAACATATTATCCAAAAGAGGGTTATATTAGATTAATGGAACCTTTCAAACCCCTGAACATAAACCCGACTTGGAGATTACTCTGGAAGCTTAAGGCCGCCCCTCGTACCCACTTACTGATGTGGAACATTTTGTTTGATAAGATCCCTACAGGGTCAAATCTGATGAAAAGATCTTTTCATGGCCCTTTTTGGTGTCACTTGTGTCGCAATGATGAAGAGAGTACTGAACATCTCTTCCTAAATTGCCCCACCTCTAAGGAACATAGGAATTCCATCATTACTGTTGGTACCATTCTATGACCCCTTTTTCCCTCCCAAAACATGACCATTTCCTACCTCTTTTCATCATTTATCCCTCAAATGCCTTGGAAATTGATTAATTAATAGTTTTATAGTTGTTGAATTGCATTTAAAATTGATTTAGGGGTTTTGTGTTAATAAATTAGGATTTTTGGCCTAAATAACTACATGAAGTCTCAACAACCTGTAAATGGCTTATCGTTTGACATGTGGCATGACAGCCAGGCCAGAACGAAAGGTATGGGCGAAAAGAGGAATGTCCAAGCATGGAAAAGCACCTATCCCACAGCGGAAACATCCCTCCTATATGCGCGATCAACACCTGGTCAACTATGGCATGTTGGCACAAAGGCAGCAACAGCACTCAGTTACAGTCAATTCGATTTTTAGTTTTTTCCTAGTTTTTATATGCATAAGTTAGGATAGGAACATCTTTGCGTTTTTACAAAAGCAGCAACATCCGCCCATGGATAAACATCCATTTTTCAAAGGATGTGAATGTATGTAATTAAAAGGCCAAACCTGGTTATATGTTTTTTTTACCTTTTGATACTTCATACTTTTACGTTTTATATACATTCCTTGTCGCCTCAGAACAGAGCTTTTGATTTAATATAAGATTGCATTACAATCTTTGTGCGTTGTTTAATACTGTGATCGTGGAGTAACTATCTCGGTGTGCCAAGAACGCGGGGACGGGCCCTGCGTGCATGGTATACCGATATTTTAATTACGTTTACATTGTATTTACATTGTGATTTTAATTACATTTTACAGTCAAACGTTTGAATGGTATTTGATATCGATTTATATGCTCAGGGATTTGATTGATGCTTACGTTTGTGTTTATGAATGCGCTGTTAGATGTCTGTGTATGTGCTTAAACATACCCTCATCTGGATTGTGAATCATATCCTGTAAAGGATTCGATCCAGGTTTTCTTTGTAAAGCACTGATATGGACGATGTTATGATTTTTACTTTGCATGCTTACAATAAATATTCATGACTGTTGAGTGCCATTAAATAGGGGTTTCATGTTTGGTGTCTCTGTAAGGGGATTGAAGCCTTTAAATATAGTGATACACAGCATGTTATGGATTGCATTTTAGTTTTTAATGACATATGGTTTGATGCTTAGTTAAAGCTTTGATTGATAGTTTAACATTAGATCTACTCTCAGCACTGTACCTAGGAATCATAGGTCTAGAGTAGATCCTTTATGTCTATATATTTTAGGCACACGCCTCTAAGTATACGCACCCTAGTTGATAATAAATTTAGCCCAATCTAACACCCTATATAGGACACTACAGAACCCATGTGTATACGCATCTTGGACGATGGTGAACCTGCATATACATCTCTTTCTTCATCCTCTGAAGTCTGATCTTAACTTTGTGCTGTTATCCTGTTGAACTATGATCTGTCATCTAAGTGAGTTGCCATCAGGGAAAACACCTATGTCATAATGCCAACAATATCCCCCTTTGGATTTGATGGCAACCCCAAATCACTCTCCCCCTTTATCATCAAGGGCAAAGGGTTATGCTCCCCCTCAGTGCATGCTGCAATCTCTGATTGAGCTCCATGATCGAGTCCATGCTCCCCCTAAATATAAGCAAGGTCTGCAAAAGGATGTTCTAAAAGAAGAACATGACTCTATACATACATCATAAATTACCTTCCTATCACTAGTGACTCATACATACATCCATCTCCCAACCAAGTGGGGATATACCAATTGTTTATACATATTACATCATCCATCCCATGCATAGTGTGGTAACAAATTAGGTTGTTTCATGACCTTTTCATTAAAAAATATACATGACATATATAACAGAGACCAAATATCTTAAACAAGACCCTAATAGTCATTAGCAACTATCATCAACAACGTTTGTCAATTACCATCCAGACTAGCAACCATGTTCTCCCCCTGAACTTGTTCCAGCTGAATCAAAAACAATTATGTGAATCTGTACCAAGATTTTTTCAGATAATGGCAGCAATGCATTATTAGAAGCATATGCTCCCCCTGAACCTATGCCAGATGATCACTGTCATATTTGATCATTTCATATAATTAAGATATCATCATCAATTAGATATACATCAAGTTATTAACAACCAGTCATATCTCCACATGTCATCCACAGACTGTAACAATTATCAAGTAGAGCAGATAATTCAGTGAACCATATCAAACCTCTTTCTTCCTAAGTCTGGCGAACTGATTTTCCTCAAACAAACATATACACGATTGTATCCATAGAAGCCAACGTAAGTATGCGACTACTCTTCATGAAACTTGTGTATACCAACCTTTCTCTGAAACAAGTAGGATTTATTAGCAGGATGATGCAGAAACTACTCCCAGCTTTTGTCTGAGATATTCAAATGTCTCTCTAGGTAGTGGTTTGGTGAATATGTCAGCAAATTGTTCTTTGGAGGGAAGATACTCCAATTTGAACTTTTGTTCAAGCACTTGTTCACGTAGAAAATGATATTTGATAGGTATGTGATTCGTCTTGGAATGCATGACAAGATTCTTTGAAATATTGATGGCACTTGTATTATCACATAGAATGGAGGTGGGTGGAGTACATGTGATCTAAATATCTTGCAATGTTTGCATCATCCAAAGTAGTTGTGTGCAACAAGATGCAGCAGCCACATATTCTGCTTCAGCTGTAGATAATGCAATTGAACTTTGTTTCTTGTTAAACCAAGACACTAATATGGAACCAATATAGAATGCACCACCACTAGTGATTTTTTTGTCATCAACGCTTCCTTCCCAATCAGCATCTGTATATTCATGAAGTGTAAGATTTGTATCTCTAGGATACCATAAACCAAAGTTCTATGTTCCTTGAAGATAGTTGAAAATCCTTTTGACTGCCTAAAGGTGTGATTCCTTTGGATTTTCTTGGAATCTTTCAACTATTCCTACTGCATGCATGATGTCCGGTCGGGTACCTATTAGACAAAGCAGACTACGAATCATGGATCAATAAGTTGGTTGATTTACTATTGTTGATTCATCATTTGAGCTAAGACTGCATCCTGTTACCATTGGGGTACATACTGGTTTAGAATCTTCCATGCCATACTTTTTCAATATATGTTTGAGATATTTGGTTTGCGATAGAAAAATACCATCTTTCTTTTGTTGAACTTGTAGACCAAGAAAATATGTAAGCTCACCAGGTAGAGACATTTCAAATTCTTGTTGCAATACCGAGGCAAAATTCTGACTCATGGCTTCTTCATTGCTACCAAAAATGATATCATCAACATAAACAACAAGTATTAGCAATTTATTATTGTTAATCTTTGTATATAGATTGTTATCAGCTGATCCCTTTGAAAAACCTTGTTGATGGAGATATTTGTCAAGATGGTAATACCAGGCCCTTGGAGCCTGTTTTAGACCATAGAGAGCATTTCTGAGTCTGCATACAAGTTTTGCATCATTTTTAAGAATGAATTCATCTTCTTGCCTAATATAGAATTCTTCTTCTAAGTCTCCATTAAGAAATGCACATTTTACATCCATTTGGTATACTTTCAATTTTTGAAAACTAGACAGAGCAAGAAACATTCTTATGGCTTTAAGTCTAGCAACAGGTGCAAAAGTTTCTTCAAAATCTATACCTTCTTGTTGAGAATATCCTTTACAAACAAGTATGGCCTTGTTTCTAATAACTTCTCCATTTTCATTCAGCTTGTTTTTGAATATCCATTTAGTTCCTATGATATTCTTATCATGAGGTCTAGGATCTGATTCCCAAGTATTATTCTTTCCAATTTGCTCAAGTTTTTCATTCATGGACTTAACCCAACATTCATCTTTGCATGCTTCATTTACATTTTGAGGTTCGGTGGTGGATAGCAATGCTAGATAGATTGAAGCTTCTGCAATAGTTCTTCTTTTCGACACACCTGCCTCTTTCTGTACCAAAATTTGAGTCTCTAGGTGATTTTTCTGAACATACCTAGATAGAATCTTTTTTTCTACCATTATCTCTTCTTCTGGTGCTTCATTGTTTCTTCTTAGAAATTAGTGTGATTTGATGTGGGAGGATAATCCGCATCTTCTTCATAATCTTCAGTTTTTATTTGTTTTGGATTTTTGCATGCTTCATCAACCACAACATCAATACTTTCAATAATTTTCCCAAGTCTTTTATTATAATGTTTATATCCTTTACTTCAGGAAGAGTAACAAAGAAGAATATCCTCATTTGCTCTAGGTAAAAACATACCAAGTTTTTCATTAGTCCTTTTGATGTAACATTTGCTTCCAAAACCTTTGAAGTATTTTACAGTAGGAGTCTTACCATACCAAAGTTCATGTGGAGTTTGAGTGCTATTTAATCAAACACTTTGCTTAGTTGAGAATAGTGATGGCAATGAATGCAGCTTCACCCCAGAAGGTTGCGGGAGTTCCAGACTCATCTAGCATAGCACGAGCCATTTGTTAAACAATTTTGTTCCTCCTTTCTACCACTTCATTTTGCTACGCAGTCATTGTGGTGGAGAATTTCCTTTTTATTCCATGTTCTTCAAAAAAGTCAAAAAATTCATCCGTGGTAAATTCCCCTCCTCAATCAGATCTGAGGCATTTGATTTTGTGATCTGATTCATTTTCAGCCAAATCTTTGAAGTCTTTGAACTTTTCAAATGCTTCATCTTTATGTTTTAGAAGTCCTATCTAACACATTCTAGAAAAATCATTAATGAACAATATAAAGTATTATTCTCCACGAGGTGAATTTTTACTTAATGGTCCACATAAATCAATATGAACAAGTTCAAGTATCTTACTAACTGATCCTTCCTTTTTAGGGAAGTGTGATTTGATTTTCTTACCAAATTGACATGATCTGCATATTGTATTTTCTGGAATGCTGATATCAGGAAGATCATGAACAACTTGGAATCTGTATGCTTTTCTTATTTGAGAAAAGCTTAGATGCCCCAACCTTTTGTGCCATAGCTAGTGTTCATAATTTTTTCTTAGATAGCACTGTTGTTGTGCTCCCTTGAGTATGTATAAGTTGTTTGGACTTCTTATACCTTTTATCATGGTTTCTCCTGTATCAAGCTCACTAACAGCACATCCATTTGATCGAAATACTACTTCATTTCATTGATCACACATTTGATTGACACTCAATAGGTTATGCTTTAGACCATCAACATACATAACATTCCCAGCTTTAACCTTTTCTTGTAAGACAACAGAGCCTCTACCTTTTATGACAGCAGGAGTGTCATTTCCAAATGAGACCTTCTTTTGCTTTTCTAAGGCATTATATGAGTGAAGTTTTTCTTTCTCACCTGTCATGTGTTTTGAGCATCCACTATCGATGTACCACTGATTTTCTTGTCCTTTTGCATACAAGGCTATACAACATCTTTTAGTTTGGTGTTCTTTCTTTCTCCATATTTTGAGATTTAATGAAATTTTCTCTTTTCAAACTATTTGTCGAAAATTACTCCTGCATTCACATTCTTCATGGCCAAAGTTGTTACATATTGAGCATTCTATTTCATTTTCAAGAAGAGAAAATTTATTATAGCAACTTTTCTTGATCCTTGTCTCGTTCCTTTGATTTTGTGCTTCTCTAGTCATGATAGGTTTGTAAGCAACACATTGGGCAGCTTTGTGTCGAAATTATGACATGATAAACATTGACCAGTAAAGAAGTTCCTACGAGTATAAAATCTACTTACCTGTTGATTGTAGTTGAAGTTCCTCCTACTGACCTATTGATTGATATTCTTTGAAGCAAATTGAGTATGATTTACCTGAGGTTGATGTGGCTTCTATTCATTCTTGAGGTAAATTGATCCTGATTTACCTGGTGATCTTGTCTATTCCTTTGTTGATGATTGTCGAATTGTTCACTGCTTTTGTGATTGAGATGTTTCTTTAGTATATCCAAGACCTATCTTTATCGAAGGAGAGCGCTGCACTTTGATAATTTCATTTAAGGTTTTTGATCCTTTAGCAAATCTAAGATTGAGAGATTTTGTTTTCTCAAGATCCTTTCTTAGACCCACAAGTTCACATTCTAGCTTTTAATTGTGTTTTTCTCTTTCAGCAAGTTGGTATGTCAACATATCTATAATCATATTGTTTTCTTCTAAACAGATTTTGAGTTTAGATATTTCTTCGTAAAGATCATCTTCATCTAAAGCATCCAAAAAGTCATCATCTTCATAAACCATCAGAAGTCTATAGCCATTACTATTTTCATCTTCATCACTATTTGACAAACCATCTCTATCTTCATGAGTATAGTAGCTCTTTTTACTTACACTTTGTTTTCTATTCCATTTTGCAGTTTCCTTCCCTTTATCATATTTATCTTTATGAGGACATTTGGCAGCATAATGACTGACTCTACCACAATCAAAACATTTGGAAGGTAGTTTACCTCTGAATCTACCAGAATGTCGTTGAATATTCTTGACAAAGATTGCTTCCTCTTCTTCTTCTGAAATACGCCCTGATTCATTAAGTTCTTCTTTTCCTTTTGCTGAAGTTTTAAATGCAACTTCTCTCATATCTGAAGGACCTCCTTTTCTCATCTAAAAGGCAGTTAAGATTCCATGAAGCCATGTCATAGTAATAGTCTATAGATCCTGATTTTCTTCTATGGCAAAAACTTTTGATTCAAATTTAGCAAATAAGGATCTTAAAACTTTTTCAACTAAGGTAACTTCATTTATCTCTTCACCCACATTCTTCATGCAATTAACAATATCATCCATACATAAGAAGTAACTAGCTACACTTTCATCATTGTGCATCTTCAGAGTTTCAGATTGAATTCTGAGAGTTTGCAGTTTAGCACTTTTTACCTAAGAGTCTCCTTCGTAACTTAGAACGATTTTGTCCCATATTTCTTTAGCTAATTTGAGCTACATAACCTTGACAAACTTTGATTGTGACAAACCTCCCAATAATGTATTGACAGCCTTGGCATTGGTTTCATATTTATTTTAACCTACTGCATCTGTAGGAATTGTTGATGGAAATGTATATCCTCTCTCCACAATTTCCCAGACATCTGTTCCAAGAGATTGAACATAGGCCATGCTTCTTACCTTCCAATAAACAAAGCTTCTCCCATCAAAGATTGGTAGTTTGATGGATCCCTCACTTTCTTGATTACTCATGATGATGGATCTTCCTTCAAACAATCAAGCTTCTTCTGAAGGACCTGCTTTGATACCAATTGTTGGAAATAATATTGAGAGAGGCGGTGAATCAGTATTATCAAACTAATAATTTTTCATTTCTATAATCAGATTCATATATGCTACTTCAGTTAAGGGAACTCACGTGTACATGCAACTGTGTTTAGAGAAACTAGCGTATATCTATTAAAGTTATGATTCAGTTAATTCATCATGTATTGGACTTTAATCAGTGCATTAGAACCATATATAAACAGTAATTAACTGTAGTAAAAGAAAATATTAGATCGTCATACATAAAACACACATGAACACCAAGATATTAGGTGGAAACCCAATGTGGGTGAAAATGAACTGCTACAATCTTCTCTATTTTCTTTTAATAATAAGAGAATTTTATTTACAATTTTTTTACCGGTGTAGTCTTATACCAGTTCGCAAGCTTCTACCTACAGAAGGCTAGAACCTTTTCTCATTCTCCAACTTCTACTGCAAGGGAGCTACAACCCCCTAGCTCTTGTACTAGCTGATATGATTAATAGTACGTAGGTGCCGGCCTACAAAAGGCTACACCATTCTCTTTTCTTCCAAGGACCATGTTTCATAAATTTTTAGATCGGATCAATCAATAACATCATTCAATCATCAAATATATCTGCATCAACCAATCTCCTTTGCACCAAACATAACTGAATCAATCAATCACTTTGACAACCCTTCAATCGGATCTTTTAGAATGTTGTAACCAGAATACACTAACCAGAACCCAAGCCAGAACCCAGAACACTGCAACAACAAACAAAAGTAGCTAAAACATATTTTCTAAGCTATACGCTTCTTCCATGTGTCGAACCTATGTGCATATGCTCTTTTCTCAAGGAGAACCTGCGTACAGATCTGCAGATCAAATTTAAGATGTATACGTTGTTTTGATATTAATAATCAATGTGTATACATGCCTTTTCAAAAGTGAACCTATGTACAGATCTCTAAATGATGATTTAAACATTAAAACAATTCCAGACTTCAGTTATACCCAGATCATCATATTTACAGACTACAACATGCACCAATTATTTAGATAAATGATCAAACCACATAAAGATACTTCACTTCAAGCCTTCAGATCTTAACCCATCATTAGATCTTATTCTTCATCAAGTGCTAAGGTTCATCCTCTGTTCAGATCCAGCTATGTGTGGAGTACCAAGGAAGGTATGTTTCGATGGTTATTTTGGTATCTTTTTATTAGAACTCAAAAGCCTTTTGTATGGGAAATTTAGATAATGATGAGGATTTATAACAAAACACGAAAGATTAATGAGAAACACTGACAATCGTCATTTCTATGTGTAGAAGGGAGGAAAAACGGAAGGTGGCCATTCCAAAGGTAAAGACAAGGATGAGCTAATTGTTGTCCCTTTGACGGGAGACCGGAAGAAAACCAGATCAAAATGGATCAACCCGGGAAAGGACGTGGAGATACCAACACAGAGCAGAAAAGGAAAGAAGTGACACAGTATTAATGATTCTGCGAATCACTCAGGATCTTAGATCTTGAGGGATCGTTATTTTATCTATTTTCTGTATCTAGATATCTTTGCCATCTTCCTTATAAAAGGGATAGCACTGTTGGCTACAGGGGAGGTTCTTCAGGTAATTTCTTTTAAGGAAGATCTGAACTATGATCTTTATTAACTGTTGAAGACTTGAGTTCCTGTAATTTTATTTCATGCCTTAATATAGACTTGTTCACTATTTTATCTTTGAGCCTGAATCTATCTTAAGCGGTGTACCCGTGGAGGCTAAGGGCCCGGCCCTGGAGGACAGTTTCTCTTGTACCATTACGCATGGTTTCTATGTGGTTTGTTCATAGACATAATCTGGTAATCTGTTGTGTTTTAAGAATATTATATTACATGCTCTGTTATGTTTAACTCGTCTCATGTTTCTGAACTTTATATTGACGTTGTGTCATTTTACCAATCCTTTAAGTATTGATTAATCTCTATAGGACATTGTCGCTCCATTACAGAGTTCATTACAATTATGTTTAGCATTATAACAAGTTATCTTGAAAGGTCTGTTTTCACATGATTATTGAATGTTACTGTTCTTCATCTCGAGATGCAATCGTATGCGTTTATTTAGATCAATAACAGAAGCAGATTGAGTATGTTGTGTTTCTAAGGTTTTGATCGGTAGTGTTGTTCCATCGTATGTGTACATCTTTAAGACTGAAGGATTGATGTTTTGATTGGAAAGATTAAATAGAATTACAGCTTGAGGAACTTGGTTACTGCTTATTCCAACTGCTGTTCCATTTCTGATTTGCTGTTCCATTTACTTGTTGTTCCATTTATTTGTTGTTCCATTTATTTGTTGTTCCATTTCAATTGTTGTTCCATTTCCAGATTGCTAATTTGCTGTTTCTTGAGGACAGTCTCAGGCTGTAGTGAGCCCCAACATCTACTATTTGGCTCCCAGACCTCTAATCTGCTCCCATCAGCTATGAAAGGGATGGGTTATTGCTACCGAGCCCTTGGCTAATGTGTTGTACTATTTCATTTCTATTTCCTTCACTTGTTGTTTCATTTATATTCATTAAGAACGGTCTCGGGCTGTAGTGGGCCCATCATTTGCTATATGTCTCCTAGACCTCTGATCTGTTCTCATCAGTTACGGAAAGGATGGGTTATTGCTACTGAACCTTTGGCTGATGCAATACCTGGTGGGATTTGGTCTTTTGAAGTAGTTAAGTTGTAGACTTGCATTAATTTACTTTCATAGCTTTTAAATAGCTTTACTACAAGCATTACTCTGGCAAGTTCTAAGCCTCATACTGAGACACTCTTTGAAATAACTAGACGTTCTCGGATTGACATATTAATGTGAGGTAACTAGAGGTGAAAGAGACCCTTTTTATAGCTCTACATTTTGGCGCTTTTGCCGGGGAAAGAGTGTAGCCATTTGTCTTTTTCAGAGTAGTGTACAAACCTGCTAGGGAAGAATTGGGTTTTGAAAACAGAAGGTAAGAACCTACGTGCGGAGCATGTAAAGGACCTGCTCCTTTGCCCGCTTTCCTGCAGATTTGCTGCTATCTGCTTAAAACTTAGTAGTTAAATTGAGTTCATGACTAAGCAGAAAAAGCCGGAGAAAAATCCCAAACCGTTACCAAAGCCAGAAAAAGCTAAGGGACTGATGACCCTTGGTCGATCAACATTCATAGACCTATAAGAAATCCGAATCTCAGAATTTAGTACGACCCAGGAAAGCTACTTCCAAACAGCCTACTAGTTCCCTTCAGGCCTCAGGCTCACCATTTGAAGCCTTTGCTAAGGTGTATAGTCAGACTGACGAACAGGACTTTCAAGAAATTGAAAATTCTATTCCAGAACGATTGCAAGAAGGGAATCTCAGTAATCTTTGTGAAGGAGAAGGGGAAACTGGGGAAACTAGGGAGCCAAGATCTCCTCCTAGGATAACTCAGCCATTGAATAGCCCAGACAAGGGGAGCGCTGTAAAAATTATTATTGAAGACACCCTGTTTCCTCAGATAAAAATCCCAGATAAAGGAAGTGCTATTAAAACTGTTCCTGTTGAAAACATTCCTCCTCAACCTAGGAATACCCTCTTAGATATTCCAGAAGGGTATTGGCATATATTTGACCCAATGGCTCAAAATCCACCAAACACCCAAACCTCTACATTACAATACCCCATAGTGGATTCCGCAGCAAATGCTCCTATGAAAGCAATCCTCCTTCAACACATTCCTACATTTCACGGACTTACATCAGAGGACCCCGATGCATTCTTATTTGAATTTGATGTACTATGCAGGGGATATGATTACACCATTGACCCCCAGAAACTAAAATTGTTCCCCTCCACTTTGAAAGGGGCAGCTTTAAGATGGTTTATGGGATTAGGTGGTGGAGTTATAAATAACTGGGAACAAATGAAAGAATATTTTCTAAAAAAATATCAACTAGTGTATCTAAAGAACTAAAAGATGAATATTCAGATGAATAGCTAGCCAATGAAACATTAGAGGAATATGTGGAAAGCTTCCAGTAAATCTGCAAAGATCCCTTATGCATCAATGCCATTTCTGATAACGTGTTGAAACAGCATTAATAAGGGGCAGAAAGAACAAAGGATTGAAACATTAAACATTATGGGGAAAGGGGATATTTATCAGGAAAGTTTTGCTGACATAATTGATCTATGTATCAGGAGTTCGAGAGGCAGTACACGAATCAAACCATCAGAACATGATCGATTTGCACGAGAAAACGAAATTTCATCAGAAGGAGTAACACGTGTGGAAATTGGAAATTTATTTGATAATTTTAAAACTGATATACTAGGAACACTGACTACACAATTGGACGTTTTGTAGGCTAAGAAAAAACAAATGGAGGCAGAACAGAATTTGGCAATCTTCTGCCCTATGTGTAGGAGGAAGCATAGCTATAAGGAGTGTCCACTAGATACAGTTCAGACATGCGCCATTTGTACAAGGGATCACTCTACAGAAAGTTGTCCCTCATTACCTGGACTGAAAGCAGTATATAAGGAATCAGAAGAATAACCAGAGGAAATATATCTACTTAACCAGTGTCGTCAGTGGCAGCCGCGACAAACTGGTATGTTTTCAGACCCAGCTTCTTCTTTTCAGTATCCGCGGTACAATAATCAATATTATAATTCATGGCAAACTCAGTTTCAACCCCCATTTCCAAACTAGTCATCACAGTCGTACCCTTCTGCAAACCCGTGGCTAAATTAGACAAGTCAATCTGACTGGTTGAATCCTCCTTATCCCCCACCATACTTGAAAAAAAACCCATACCCACCACAATGGACTCCCCCCACGTCACAAGGTTCAGTCTGGAAGACTAACTGGCAAAGACCAACACAGCAACCAGTAGGAAATATTCCTTTCCCTCAACCTACACTGCCAGCTTTATAGCAAAACCCCCAATCTAATCTGACACCCCAACTCCCATCCCGGCCCAATCCCAATCCAAATAACAGATCGGTCAAAGCACTCCAAATTTTAGAAACACCAGAAGAAGGACCTGATCTGAGGGAATGAAATGGTCTGCAACTAAGATCTGGGCGTATTATTCAAACAGAGGGAAATAAAACAATTCAGATTGAAGATCAGTTACCTAGAGAACATCTGTCACAAGAAGAGGATGTAAATGGACAACAAACTCATAATCAAGCAGCTACATCCTCTCCCCTATTCCCAGAACGTTTAGTCATACCTCGACCTATACAGCAACCTAATTTCGACATTCTGGGAGAATTACAAAATTTGTACATAAGAATTCCATTCCTTCAGGCCATTCAAGACATCCCGATATATGCTAAAACTATTAAGGAATTGTGCATAAAAAGACCGAGAATGAATGTAATAGATAATCCAAGAGTTCAAGTAGTCGGTACTTTATCTGACCTATTATCAGGAAAGGAAACACCTATTAAGTATGAAGACCCAGGAAACCCAATAGTAACTGTTCAAATTTATGGCCAAACCTTAACTAATGCCTTAGTTGATGTTGGAGCTGCAATCAATATATTGAGAATTACCACTTCCCAAAAGTTAGGTATTACGTCTGCAGAACCCACTTCAACTTTGCTAGAATTGGCTGATCGATCTGTTGTTAGGTCGGAAGGCATACTGCATGATGTCATGGTCTTGGTGGATTCCTGGGAATACCCAATTGATTTTCTGATAATAAACCCTAAAACCTGACTAGATGGGAATCCATTGATCTTAGGAAGACCTTGGCTTGCTACTGTTGATGCCTATATCGGCTGTCGGCAAGGGAACATGATTATAACTGAGGGGGCGGATATCAAGAATTTAGTACTATATCCCCCAACACAGCCAAGCATCACAATAGTTAAAACTAATAGGCACCCTGTATCATACCTTACTAACAACAATAGATCTCCATTAACTATAAAGGAAGCGCTAGAGTTCAAATATCAAACAGAAGATGATGCCATCAGCAACTTTATTAGTCAAACTGAACTCACATCTCGTACCCAGTGTCATATGATAAAAGCAACATTTGATAATGAAGTAGAGGAGGAACCTCTGAAAGATGTGCATGACCACACAATCCCTATCACTTCAGTTGCACATAGTAAAATTGTGGAAATTGAACCTGGGAAGACCTTAAACATTAACGTCGACCTTACACCTAAACAAGAAACAAAACTCATCCATATTTTAACAAAATATAAAGACGCATTTGCATGGGATTACCCTGATATGAAAGGAATTGATCCTCAATTGTGTACACACCACATCTACATAGAAAATGATGCAAAACTTCTTAGGCAGCCCCAGAGAAGAATAAATCCTCATCTAAAAGAAGTAGTAAAAGTTGAGCTCCAAAAACTTTTAGATGTTAACTTCATCTACCCTATCTCTGATAGTAAATGGGTCTCCCCGCTTGTGGTGGTACCGAAAAAGAATGGGAAGTGGAGAATCTGCGTGGACTACAGAGAACTAAATAAGGCAACACAGAAAGATCACTTTCCTCTCCCATTCATCGATCAAGTATTGGACACTTTGGCAGGGAAGAAATTCTTTTCTTTTCTCGACAGCTTCAGTGGGTATAACCAGGTACAGATTGCCCCTGAAGATCAGGACAAAACTACTTCTACTTGTCCTTGGGGAACATTCGCCTACCGAGTTTTACCTTTTGGTTTATGTAATGCCCCTGCCACATTCCAAATGGATTTCCTTAGCATTTTTACAGATCTAATAAATGAAGGACTGGAAGTATATATGGATGAATTTACTCCATACGAAGAGGAGTTTGATCCAGCATTGGAAACACTAGAAAAAGTCCTACAACGTTGCATAGCTACCAGGCTTTGTTTAAGCCATGAAAAATGCTACATGATTATGATAGAAGGACTTATTTTAGGACACTATATTTCAGCAGTCGACATTCAGGTAGACCCAGCCAAAATCCAAATACTTTTGCTTATTCCTACTCCTACTACTCAAACAGAGGTACGTAGCTTTCTTGGATTCTCTGGTTATTACAGAAGATTTATAGAACATTATTCACGTATTGCTACACCATTGTATGCACTAACTGGTAATATTGATTTCCTTTAGACAGAAAAATGTGAACGTGCTTTCAATGACCTGAAAAAGCTCGTATCTACAGCCCTAGTCCTTCGGGGACCAAATTGGGATTTTCCATTCCAGATACCATCTGATGCCTCAGATACAGCCATTAGAGCGGTCCTTGGACAGGAGGAGGATAGAAAACCATATGCAATTTATTACATTAGCAAAAATCTATCCCCTGCTGAATTAAATTATACTGTCACTGAAAAGGAATTTCTAGCTGTTATACATGCTATCAATAAATTCAGACATTACATCACTGGATATCCCGTTATCTTGTACACAGATCATTCTGCTACAAAATATTTAGCAAATAAGCCTGTCACAAATGGCAGAATAACCAGATGGCTGATTTTATTGCAGGAGTTTGACATTACAATCAAGGATCGACTTGGGAAAGAAAACCCGATAGCTAATTTCCTTTCAAGAATGCCAAAACCAGCCGATGCAGCAGCAGTTGAAGATCAGTTTCCAGATGAGCATCTCTTTGCTGTTGCTATTCAAACACCCTGGTATGATGATGTCGCCAATTACCTAGCAGTAGGTAAATTACCAAAGCATCTAACCCCTAATGAGAGGAAACAGATTGTCCAACGAAGTACCAGATTTTCCTGGATTGGGGGCTATTTGTTTCACACAGGGGCAGACATGTAAATCAGGAGATGCGTTCGGCAAGATGAAATTTTTGATATATTGAAAGCATGCCATGACCAACCATGTGGTGGACATTTTGCTGATCGCAGGACTGCACATAAAGTATTACATACCGGGTATTATTGGCCCACAATTTTTAAAGATGCAAAGAAATTTGTCCAAGCATGTGACAGTTGCTAGAGAGAGGGACGCCCTAGTCACTCGGATGAGATGCCTTTGAAACCACAGTTAGTCATCGAACCATTTGAGCGATGGGCCCTTGATTTCATGGGACTAATCAACCCACCATCTAACCAAAAAACATACATTTTGGTGGCAATAGAATATGTCACCAAGTGGGTTGAAGCAGAAGCCTTGCCCAGAGCTACAGAAGAATCTATTATACAGTTCCTGCTCCATCTATTTGTGCGTTATGGCCTCCCTAGAGAGATAATCACAGATGGAGGGCCACAGTTTGCTGGGAACAGAATAGCAACAACACTCAACAATTATCATGTTCAACATAAAATTACCACCCCATATCACCCACAGGCAAATGGGCAAGTAGAAAGCAGCAACAAGATAATAGAAACGATTCTAACAAAAACAGTTGCATCACATAGACGCGATTGGGCTGCCAGACTACCTGAAGCACTGTGGGCTTATAGAACAACATGGAGAAGCACCACTAGTCACTCACCTTACCAGCTAATGTTCGGAAAAAAAACCTATTTTTCCTATAGTATTTGAAATCCAGACATTACGAACAGCACAAGAAGTTGGTTTAGACTTAACTGAGGCACAGACTAATCGACTACAACAGATTAATGAGCTGGATGAAAATAGGCTCTCTGCACTTCAACACACTGCCCTGATACAGCAGCAGAGAGCTAAATGGCATGATGCTCTCATTAAAAACAAAGTCTTCCATGAAGGAGACTGGGCTCTTTTATATGGCTCTAGATTTCAGGACTTCCCCAGGAAACTCCAGACTCGTTGGCTGGGACCATATGAAATTCAGAAAGTACATGACAATGGTACCCTCACACTGATTACTATTGATAGTTCTAGGTATACCTTTAAGGCAAACGGCTATCGAGTCCCTCTTTATCGCAAACCACTTACTCGGGAGTCCTTCTGGCAACAACTATGTCAAGATTCAGATATGGAGATCTTACGGGAGGAAGACAAGTCTCCTCCACCTGTAACTCACTAAGAAGTTTACTTTTCTTTACAATTTGTATATAACTGCTTGAATTATTTTTGTACATATTTTTACAACATGTTTTGATTTTGCTGTTCCTTTTCTAAAAGGAACAACACTTGTGATTTTTGTTGTTCCTTTTCCAAAAGGAACAACACTTGTGATTTTTGCTGTTCCTTTTCCAAAAGGAACAACACTTGTGATTTTGCTGTTCCTTTTCCAAAAGGAACAACACTTGTGATTTTTGTTGTTCCTTTTCCAAAAGGAACAACACTTTTGATTTTTGTTGTTCTTTTTCCAAAAGGAACAACACTTGAGTATTTTTGCTGTTCCTTTTTCAAAAAGAACAACACTTGTGTGTTTTTGCTGTTTCCGAAAGGAACAACACTGTTTGATTTCTACCGATCTTTTTCTAAAGGAACGACACTTGTTTGATTTCGCTGTTCCTTTTCAAAAAAAAGGAACAACACCATTGATTTCCACTGTTCCTTTCTCCAAACAAACAACTGTTGTTGTGCCCTTCCTTGAAAAAGCACTACTCATATGATTTAGAACAACTTGTTCCTTCTTAAGGATGCTTAGTACTAATGTTCTTTCGAGTCTTTTGGAATACATCTATCCACTTATGTGATGGAAACAAAAACACAGTATACGGAAATCAGTAAATCATAAATCGCTATCTTTATAAGTAACTGCCCTGAATTGGCGAAATGACGCAGGGAAAAGATATGCTTATTTATCACCTTTTGTTGCCATTATTCTACTAACTTTGTTCTGATTGGTTATCTCTATCATGCTGATTCCTTTTTACCTACTTTGATTATCATTCGACAATAAGATCAAAGGGTCTATACCTTCCTATTGGGATCTTAAGACTTCTTCCACCATTCCTACTCTTAACGAGTGTTGAACCACCCTTTGTGTATAAACAGGAAAGGCTCTCTATTAAAAGCAAGAAAAAAAAGAAGGAAGCAAAACAGGGTTTCTAAAAATTGTCAAATTGCAGGATAAGGAGTCTCATTATGAGCTGGCCTACCATGATCATCAGGATGGAAGCGAAGTGGCATTCCCACTAGGGCCACCACACCTGGGAAATGGTCCAAAAGGTATATCAAAATAAATAACCCTTGGAACAGGAGGTCTCACCATAAGCCAACCTGCCCACTATTCACTCCTTCCTCGTGAATGGCATTATGACTAACTGGTTACCAAGCCTGCATAGTGGCCTACAATTTGACATTATATAACACTTCCTGGCATACACAAAGGACTATGGTTCCCAAGGTGAAATAAACAACTCTACCAATGTTATGGACACATGTCGACAGCAGAGCTCTGTTAATGGTATTGAAGTCATAACTTTTACACCAATAGGTAAGGAGATTATATCCTCTTGTTTCTTATAACGTGATAATTAATTATATAATTACCCAACCATATAGCGCATGACTATCTATTATCGCCAATCATTATGGAGCTAGTGAAAGTGACAACATGAGACTCATTATTTATGGCAAATGTCTTATCCCCGAACTTCCATCAACTCAGCACAGTCCCTTACGTATTAAAAGAGATCTAAATTTTTACCTCGATTTCAGTAATAGGCTGTTTTTGCGGACATGGCATATTTTCATAAGCTGTTCCATAAAGGCCTCGCGGCAGAATAGATGCTGCTCCTTTATTTGATGGCTGGGACAACCTATCACATTGCGGGGGGGGGGGGGGGGGGGAGGTAACCTCATCATTCCCCAGAGCACATCTCAGTTCGTTATTCGAGAAGATTTTGTACTCGAGCACAACACAGCTCAACGGTATGATCATTTGCCATTTTTGTTTTCTTCTGCATGAGTTGTTGTTCAAAGCTATTTCCATTGCATATGCCATTGCATTTGAATTTGAACGAGGAATACGCCACCAGCTTCTCTGCGTTTCAGCGAACAGTTGTTGTTCCTTTGATAATTTGCAGTGAAGCTATGGGAGGAAGGTCAGTCCGCTGAGAACCGCAAACATTAACTGTTTCGGCTGCAGCTCAAAGAATCCTGAAGAGAGTAAGATGGTTGACCTATCTCAACCGCCTGAAGGAGTCTAATGAAACTATATCGAAAGAATTTTTACAGAACCTACAGGAAGAATACTCCACAGTAAGAGTAAGGCAAATAGCAGTCACTGACAACATAATAGCAAGAGTCACAAGACTATCGGCCATGGGACCAGTATGGACAATAAAGAAGGAAAGGCTGCAGAAGATTTTGGAAATCTTTCAGGATGAGGGCCAGAGTTTGACAGTCCGAGGAAAGGGGGTGCTACCAGCAACGCTAGGAGAGCCATGGGCAGAATTGGCAAAAATCATCCAAAGCTACATTACTTACGAGGGCGGAAAAGACGTGGTAAGACCATGAAATCTTAAACTCCTAGCTGTCTTAAAACAAAAATGTTCTGTGAATTTACCTGCATTGTTAAATTCAATATTGCATGATGTGGCTCAAAGTATGAAAAAGGCACAGCATGTAGAATCTGTGGTTAGCCACCACGGATTAATTCGCTTGATAGTGAATCGTAGTCTCACCCAGCAGTAGAGCAGCTGGGAAGAAATAATTGCTATTATCAATAAAGGGATGGCCACATCTGGACGCCCGAAAAAATGAAAACGAGTTGATAACACACCCCAATGTTTAGAGAAACGAAAGCAGGACGCTTGCACAGAAGTGCAAGCTGAAAAACAACCTGAAAAACGACCCGAAAAGAGGAAGCATGACGCTGGTACATCTGAACAACCAGAAAAATGTAGAAAGTCGGCGAGGCTTGCAGGGTTACAAGCAGAGCTGGAGAAACCCCAGAAAGGCACGAGGCAAGCAATAGAGATCGAAGATGAGCAGTCTGCGGAGACAGAAATAGAGGAAGAAAGCAACGAGGATGTAGAGCAGTCTGCAGGGACAGAGATAAAGGAAGAAAACAACGAGGAAATAGAGCAGTCTGTAGAAACAGAGACAGAAGAAGAAGACGTCGAAGGGGAAACATAGTTTGCAGAAACAGAAATGGAAGAAGAAGACGTCGAGGGAGAAGAGCAGTCTGCAGAGGCAGAAACATGAGAAGAAGAAGAGGAGGCAGAGCAATCTGCAGGAGGAGAAGAAGAATAGGATGAGTAGACTGAAGAAGAAGGAGACGTGAAAAAAGAAGTTGAGCAGCCTGAGCAGGAGGAAAGAATGGAACAGCAGGGAGGAAGCCCAGTACAGGACCTGTTAGGGGAAGATGAATTGGCCAACATTTTGGCTAATATGGGCGAATATGGCCAACCCCTGAGTCCATCCAACCTCCAGGTCGTAGAAGAAACCCAAGATAAAGATGCACTTGAGGAAGTGCATACAGAAGAAGAGGAAGTAAAACATTTTCCCGTTCATAATGAGAAGGTAACAGAAAATGTCGAGCAGGAACAACCCGTTCCTAGTCAAAAGGCACCAGAGGAAAGTTTGGAGGAAATAAGGGCAGAAGAGGAATTAGCCCAAGAAACAATAGAGCTAAGCAAGGTTCTTACCCTGGAACAACCACCTCAAGAAGAAAATCAGGAAGTTAGCCATAATCCAACCCACAGCGAACAACCTGCTGTTCTTTCTGAGAAGTTGATGGAAATAAGGGAATTACAAAGGGAAAAGCAGACATTGTAAAACGTAATAGTCAGGCTTCGCCAACAGATTAGGATTCTAAAAGCAAGGCAAAGGGTGAAAGGGACCTCAAGAAGAAAAGGTTTGACCACACCAATAAGATCCCTCAAGAACAAGAGGCGGAGGACCAGAAGCCGTCCCACTGCTCAAAACCCTGACAGAAGCCAAACTGTTGTTCCTAATGAAGCAGAAAAACAAACTGTTGTTCCAATTGAAGCAGAAGAGCAGATTACTGTTCCATTTGAAAAGGAACAGCAGTGGGCTGGAGTCCGTATTAAAACTAAAAAAGATGATAAGATGGTTCAGACGGAGGCACCACCTTCGGGAGTAATAAGGGTTATGAATTCAAAGCAGTGCAATAAGAAAGTCCAAGTAAAGCTCCCTGCCTCCATGGATGAATGGAAGAAGGACCCAAAAACAAGAACCCTTCACCAACATTTGAAGCAGGCCAAGCAAGAAGCAGAAAAGCTCAGGGAGCAAACGGTCCCCCGAGAAAAATATGAAGAATTACAGCAGCAGTTAAGGAACGTCAACCTGTCTGAAAGCCAAGCTTTCGAAGGATGGCGAAAGGAACAAGAGAAAGTTTCCAAGGTAACCCATAGATTAGATGTAGTTATTAAACAAATGGATACCTTGTGTGCTCTATACAATGATGTCCTAGCATGTAAAGCCCCTGCCAAAAACCATGCCCTGTTTCTAATGGAAAGGTACTTACAATTGAAAATTAAGGTTGTTAAGGCAGGTGTTCCCATAGAAATTAGCACTATAAATGATTTTATAAATTGTTGTAAACATTATGGGGTAAAAGTGCAAAGGTTATTGTGTGAATTTTACCTGCATAACCTTGTACTAGAACAAGAGACCGAGCTGAGCCCTGGCCCTTTTGTTAGGGATATTCAATTACAAGCATTTATTTCATTTGCAGTCAATCAAATTAAATGGCTTAAAGCCTACAATGCATTTCAGAGACAAGAAAACGGATTAGATCTATGGGTAAGAGATGAGCCTAGAGACCCAGAACAGTTATGGAGAAGTCATAGAAATCTCATGAGGGCTTCAGGAGTGATTGAAGCATTAGGACCCATGCATGAAGCAATCATTCGGCAAGGGCTTGAATTCTTTTCTTCTATTAAAGACCCTACCGTTGAAGCAGCTAAATTTCGATATCGAGTATCTAATCCGAACATTCAGCTCAGAGAGCCATTTAAGTATGAAAATTTTAAGCTTGCTGCTAACCGATTCCCCCTCTATGGCGAATTTGTTTTGAGGGCAGGACCATCCTGGTTAGGATATAGGTTCTAGAGTCCAATCATTTGGCATCCTGCACCCGGATACCAAGCCCTGTATGAGATGCCCGAGGGCCAGACAAGCCATTTCTTTGATCATCTAGTTTCGCATCATGGGTGTAGGCCCCCACACGTGATTCCATCTCCAGCCTACTCCCTCACCGCTCTGCATGTCAACTACAATGTTTTCATGAGGCCATGAAAAAGGGTAAGTTGGGGGGTGTGTGGAGTATCAAGGAAGGTATGTTTTGATGGTTATTTTGGTATCTTTTCATTAGAACTCAAAAGCCTTTTGAATGGGAAATGTAGATAATGATAAGGATTTATAACGAAACACGAGAGATTAATGAGAAACACTGACAATCGTCATTTCTATGTGCAGGAGGGAGGAAAAATGAAAGGTGGCCATTCCAAAGGTAAAGACAAGGATGAGCTAACTGTTGTCCCTTTGACGGGAGACCAGAAGCAAACTAGATCAAAACGAATCAACCCAGGAAAGGATGCGAAGATACCAACACGGAGCAGAAAGGGAAAGAAGTGACGCAGTATTAGCGATTTTGTGAATCCCTCAGGATCTTAGATCCTGAGGGATCACTATTTTATCTATTTTCTGTATCTAGATATCTCTGCCATCTTCCGTATAAAAGGGATAGCACTGTTGGCTACCGAAAAGGGGGGTTTTTATGTAATTTCTTTTAAGAAAAATCAGAACTATGATCTTTATGTTCTGTTGAAGACTTGAGTTCCTGTAATTTTATTTCATGCCTTAATACAGACTTGTTCACTCTTTTACCTTTGAGCCTGGATCTATCTTAAGCGGTGTACCCCTGGAGGCTAAGGGCCCGGCCCTGGAGGACACTTGCTCTTGTACCATTACGCGTGGTTTCTGTGTGGTTTGTTCATAGACGTAATCTGGTAATCTGCTGTGTTTTAAGAATATTATATTACATGCTCTGTTATGTTTAACTCGTCTCATGTTCCTGAAACTTTATATTGACGCTGTGTCATGTTACCAATCCTTTAAGTGTTGATTAATCTCTACAGGACATTGTCACTCCATTACAGAGTTCATTATGATTGTGTTTAGCATTATAACAAGTTATCTTGAAAGGTCTGTTTTCACATGATTATTGAATGTTACTGTTCTTCATCTTGAGATGCAATCGTATGTGGTTATTTAGATCAATAACAGAAGCAGATTGAGTATGTTGTGTTTCTAAGGTTTTGATCGGTAGTGTTGTTCCATCATATGTGTACATATTTTAAGACTGAAGGATTGATGTTTTGATTGGAGTGATTAAATAGAATTACAACTTGAGGAAATTGGTTACTGCTTATCTCAATTGCTGTTCCATTTCTGAATTGATGTTCCATTTTATTTGCTGTTCCATTTATTTGCTGTTCCATTTATTTTCTGTTCCATTTCAATTGCTGTTCCATTTCCAGATTGCTAATTTTTTGTTTCTTAAGGACAGTCTCAGGCTGTAGTGAGCCCCAACATCTGCTATTTGGCTCCCAGACCTCTGATCTGCTCCCATCAGCTATGAAAGGGATGGGTTATTGCTACCGAACCCTTGGCTGATGTGCTGTTCTATTTCATTGCTATTTCCTTTACTTGTTGTTTCATTTCTATTCATTAAGGACGGTCTCAGGCTGTAGTGAGCCCCAACATATGCTATTTGGCTCCCAGACCTCTGATCTGTTCTCATTAGTTACAGAAAGGATGGGTTATTGCTACCGAACCTTTGGCTGATGCAATACTTGGTGTGATTTGGTCTTTTGAAGTAGTTAAGTTGTAGACTCGCATTAATTTACTTTCGTAGCTTTTAAACAGCTGTACTAAAAGCATTACTCTGGCAAGTGCTAAGCCTCAAACTGAGACACTCTTTGAAATAACCAGACGTTCCCGGATTGACATATTAATGTGGGGTAACTAGAGGTGAAAGAGACCCTTTTTATAGCTCTACAGTCTTGCAGTAAGGAATTTGAATAATTATGTAAGAATGTGGTATAGCACGACAGAAGACTACTCCATACACACCCGAGCAAAATGGAGTTGCAAAAAGAATGAACAAGACATTAATGGAAAGGGAAAGAAGCATGCTCAGTGGTGTCGGGTTAGGACAGGATGTCTGGGCAGAGGTGGTGGAGACAGCATGCTACCTAGTCAACAGATCACGTTCATTAGTGTTGGAAGATAAGAATCCACAAGAGGTATGGACTAGTAAGAAACCATCTATTTCACATCTGAGGGAATTTGGATGTGATGCATATGTACATGTTCCAAAGGAGAAAAGAGCCAAGTTGGATAGTAAATATGAAAAGTGCATCTTTATTGGGTATAAGGATGGTTTAAAGGGTTATAAGCTTTGGAACCCATTAACAAGGAAGGTTTTGTACAACCGAGATGTAGTGTTCAGAGAGATGAAAGATGTTATTAAACATGAAGTCCAACCAAAGGAACCTGAGAAGATAGAGTTTGAGCTTAAGGAGGAAGAATCAGACTCTACAACAGAGGAGGAATCAGAAGATGAAGAGCCACAAACTCTGGGTGTGAGTAGAATAGTTCAAGAAAGAAGGAAGCTAGAAAGGTATAGTCCATCTGCTTTCTGTTCAAATATTTCTTTATCTATTACTGATGATGATCCCAGAACTGTGAAGGATGTAGTAGATTCAGAGGATGACAAACTCTGGAAAGAGGCCATGGTTGATGAAATGGCATATTTGCACAAAAATGAGGGTCAGGATCTAGTGGAGTTGCCAGCTGGAAGGAAACCCATTGGTAGAAAATGGGTGTTCAAGAAGAAGAAAAATGCAGAAGGAAAGGTGGAGAAATACAAAGCTCAGTTGGTAGAAAAAGGTTATTCCTAGGTGCCAGGAATGGATTTTGGTGATATTTTTTCTCCTGTTGCCAAGGTAGCTTCTATTAGATTAATTTTATCTATTTATGTTGCTTTTGATTTTGAGGTAGAATAGATGGGTGTGAAGACAACATTTCTTCACGGGGATCTAGAAGAGGAGATCTACATCAAGAAACCTGAAGGCTCTGTGGTGAAGGGTAAGAAAGAACTGGTATGCAAGATAAAGAAGTCTATGTATGGGTTAAAACAATCACCAAGGATGTGGTATTAGAAATTTGATACCTTTATACGGGGACTTGGCTTCACTAGAAGCAAAGCAGATCATTGTGTGTATTTTAAATTAATTTGTGCCCGTGTTATTTATCTGGTCTTGTATGTGGATGATATGTTGCTGGTTGGAAATGACAAATAAATTATCCAGGATTTGAAGACCCAATTGTCCTCCGAATTCCACATGAAAGTTCTTGGTGCCACAAACTATATTTTGGGCATGGAAATTAAAAAAGATCAGGCAAAGAGGAAGCTCTGGTTAAACCAGAGGAAGTAATCCAAGACAATGTTGCAGAGGTTTAATATGCAGGATAGTAAACCAATGAAGGTTCCTATTCCTGTAGGTGTGAAGTTATCTGCTGAACAGTGTCCCAAGACACAAGAAGAGGAAGAGGACATGTCCTGTGTTCCATATGCAAGTGTAGTCGGTAGCTTGATGTATGCAATTGTCTGTACTAGAGCAAACATTACACATGTAATGGGAGTATTAATCAAGTTTATGTCAAAACCAGGGAAGGATCACTCTACAACAGTGAAGCGAGTTTTTAGGTATTTGCGTGGCACTAGTGATTATGGTTTGTGATACCAAGGAAGACTGGGATTAGACATAGTTTTGGATATCTGTGGCTTTGTTGGTGCAAACTGGGCTGGAGATTTGGATCAGAGAAGATCTACAAGTGGGTATGTGTTTAATCTATTTGGAGGTGCAGTCAATTGGATGAGTAAGAAATAATATGTAGTGGCACTATCAACTATAGAGGTAGAATACATGATAGCCACTCATGCAAGCAAGGAAGCAGTTTGGTTGCATAGATTGTGTTCAAGTATGGGGTTAGTACAAGGAGCTATAAGGATAGACTATGACAACCAAAGTGCATTTTTATTGGCAAAGAACCTTGCTTACCATTCAAAGACAAAGCACGTTGATGTTCAGTATCACTTTGTGAGGGATATGATAGAAGACAAAAAGGTGTTGCTGGTAAGGGTGTACACTTTGAAGAATACTACAGATGCATTGACAAAATATGTGAGTAGTGAGAAGTTCTCTTGGTGTAGAGAAACAATGGGCATTGCAGGGCTGGATAAATGACTAAGCTCTCATGTGGCCCCTTGTGGAAAGAAAAGAACAAGTGGGAGAATGTTGGGTTGTGTTATATTCTTTCAATGACTAGCCTACGTAGTTAATCAGGGGGTTAGATGGGGCGCGAAGTCCCCCCTTCGTTGTACTGATTTCATAGCGGGGGGTGGGGGGGTGTCACAAGGGGACCCTATATTAGGTTGGGTGGACCTACCTATGGTTTTGTGCATGGTTTACGCATATGGTTTTGGACGCAATGGTTTTTGGTCCATGGTTTTGGACACAATGGTTTTCGGTCCATGGTATTGGATGCTTCAACATGTATAAATATGTATTGTAACATTGACAGGAACATAATGAAAAATCAATCTGATAGTCCCTGTTTTAGGATCCAGTGGAAAATCTCTGTGTATATGTGTTTTATATGTTATGCTCTCGCATTGTTTATTTTCTGTGTTTTAGAATTCATATGCACGTAATTTCTGTATAGGGTTAAAACCTACACAAAGAAGTGAGAAAGAGAGAGAATGAAAATGGAGGGAAAAAGTATGCAAATTTGGTACCCAACATCTCCCCCTAATTGGTCTTTCTGCATGATGTCATTCAGCTCGCTATGGTTGGACCAGATGTGGTCGGCAGGAAGCTTAGCAAGGTTGTATTATTTGGCCATCTCTGTTCTCAGAGGTTTATATCCTTCTATCATAAGGACATTCTTCCAACAATAATTTCTTACATTATATGCTGGAGTGTAATGATCCGCTGGCAGCCAAATGAGGGGAAACTAAAACCTCAGCCCCATCAACTGAACCCCACAGTTCTGAATGCATGCAAAAAAATATGGCACTCTTTCTAATGCTCATGCAAAATTGGGTGCCCCAGAAGGTTCCTAGTTTTTGATAGCTGATGATGACATCATCCATCTCCTTTGACAATTGTTAAGGACTTCGTCATGAAAAGTGACTATCTGTCTGACACAGAGGTCAATACACCACCTCTGTGTTGCCAACATTAATTCTTTAGATCCCTCAATCTGTAGGAAGGTGGAGTGCTTGCTATAAGTAGTCACTCACTGACCATTCTCACTCCTTACCATCAGTGGCTTTGTAGCTTGATTTTCTTCAAAAGTATCACAAGCCTTCCTCCATTTAACCTGGTTAATAGTGTAGGAGGTGAAGGCTCTCAGGTGGACATCCCCCATGAACGAACCGGATTGAAGGTATCATCATCCCTCAATAAATAACCATGCATGGAGAGTTCGCACATCAAGTGTTGGCTCATGGTATCATGGATCCTTATAATACAAAGGAATTGTATCATGTCCTCATTCTCATGGATGATCTCCTTGTAAATTCTTTCCAGGCAGAAGAAAAAGAATTGTTCATGAAGAAATAAAGCATAACTATGGGCAAGAGGTCAATAGGCCATTACCTGTTGTGCTAAGGTAAACATCTTTTCTTTATCTTCCTTCAACACCTCTACCTGCTCTTCTAAGTCCTTTATCTTTTTATGTTGTTTCTCTTGCCTCTACCTTGCTCTGTCTAACTAGTCTACATATTCCTTAATAATCTCAATGGCATGTTCTCTAACCCTCTTTGTCTCCTTCTTATTTTCATTCATGGTAGATTGCCATTTTTGAATTTTAGCTGCTATAAAGAATTCTCGGGCCTCGAACAACTGTTCAATAGGACTAGTCTGCATGGAAGCAAAAGTTGTGGGAACATATCATATCTGTATAGCCACTGAAGAGACCTCAACCTTGGGCTTTACAGCCTCCCATTTATACTTCCTTGTTTTCTTCTTCAACCAAGATACCCACTTTCTTAACTTTCAAACTTCCATCTTTAGTCGCATGGTTTCTCCAAACTGAAGTTGATACCTTTCTTTGAGAGGTGGTATCCTCTTCTCACACTATTCTATCCACTCATATTTGAAAATAAATTCATTTCCCAGCCCACAGCTAGTTTAGAAAGCGGTGGATTGTTGTTAAAGTCATCAACTGACTCCTTTACTAGGTCTTCCTTACTTGGTTTTATGTCCTCGGGAGCACTCTCTTCTTCACCTCTTCTCAATTTAGGAACATTTATCACCTGGATAGTGACTTCATCAACCGCCCTCTACTCCAATCCTTCTATAAAAATTTCTTTTTCAGCCTGATCTTTAGGAAGCCCTTGTTGGGAATCTACAAGTGATGAGCCAACAATGGTTGCACCCTCCTTTGAGCCAACGAACTTCAGTATGGGAGGAACAACAATTTCTTCCATTAAATAATGGGGGGAATGGGTCCTTCTTTCTCCTCTTAGCATTGTGGCCTGAAAAGGAGAGTGGGGGATGTTCTCTGCCTGGTCTATACTAGTCTTGTCTACTACCTCTAGTTATTTTTCTCCATTGCCTTCATCTCTTAATTGGGTCGGGCCTTCTTCATACATTTCTTCTTGTCCTGCGGTCGACGCTAGTTCTCTTGGAGCAACTTCAACCTCAGGGTTTGTCCCTTCCACATTTTCCTACCCTGACTAAGTTGGTGGTGGTCCTTGTGTGACACCCCTACTCATTTCAACATCCACATATATTTGAGCAAGTGATGTTGGCTCTTGTGTAACAACATCACTTGCCAACTCCTTGACCGGTACTTCTTCTCCTTGTACTTCATTAATTAAAGTCGATTCTTGTAAAATAGTATCAACTCCATCCATTGCCTCCATTTCTTCATCAATAGGTTCCACGGGTGGGGTTGGCTCTTGTGTGGTAGCCTTGACTGAGTCACCGATTGTTTCCTGTACTTCCATTACTTCATCAATCGGTTACACAAGCGGGTTTGGTTCTTGTGTGGAAACCTTGACTGTATCACCAATTATTTTCTCTACTTCCATTTCTTCTGACTCTTCTTATTCTTTCCCCGATTCCTCTAGTTCTTCTTCTTCTCCTGCTGTACCAACAAGGGATGTTGGCTCCTCTTCCAATTCTTCATGTTCTTCTTCTTCTCCTGATTTACCAGCAGGAGATGCTATTTCTCCGTCCAATTCTTCAAGCTCATCTTCTTCTTCTTCTCCTACTATACTAGCAGGAGATGTTGGTTCTCCTTCCAATTCCTCGGGCTCTTCTTCTTATCCTTTTGTACTAGCAGGAGATGTTGGTTCTTCCTCTAGTTCCTTTGTCTCTTCTTCTCTAGCAGTTATAACAATTGCTACTTCCTCTTCTGACATTTCAAGGAATTGTGCCCAGGGAACTTGGAGTTGGGTCAATGCATGCATGACCAATAGTCAAACCATTCCATGATTTGTAAGTACCACCATCACTTGATGTGAGCGTCGAGTGGCCTATGCCATAAGTTGAAGATTTTTCATAAAAAGGAAAGGCATGTTCAAAGAATGAACCTGTGCCCACGGGAATCGAAGATGATCTAGGATTTTGAAATGATACTTGAACAAGGTGCTAAACCTCCCTTTGCAAGTTATGTATTTCATGACAAAGCTTTCTACCTCATTCCATGGATGGCACTTTCTCCAGGCTGCAAAAATATTTCTGGAAACTCTGGAAGGGGAGCCTTCCATGAGAACCAATTCTGTCCTTGTTGTATTAACCCACTGACTTCTGCAATGGCCTCTTCTGTGACTGGAATTTCTAATCCTCTGACTCGAGAGAAATTCTTGTCCAAATTCAGCACAAATTCTATCATGATCCCTTCATCAAACCCCTACAGTCTATTGAAGTAAATGTCCCATCCTACATCTACAAAAACCCGCCACACATCTGCATTGCTGCACACCAAGGTTGTATCCTTGGGTTCATGACACACAGTCAGTCTACCCATCCTATAGAAACTGTAACAGCACTTCAAATGCAATAAACCATTGAGAGGAGTGACAACAATGAGTTCTTGTAGTAATAGAGTGGTAAAAAAAATGAATGAAATGGAATGATGATAAATACGGTGGGTGATTTCTCAGGAAACAAAGAAAATCGTAGCGAATTATGGTAAGTACGGTGGATGAAAAGGTAATTATTGCACATTAAAATAGAAAGGGCAAATCGATACGTGTTTCAAATCCCAACACATGTTAATGATTATGCAAAATAATGGTGAAGATCATGGAGTGTACCATTGACACAAGGTTTAATGATGGCAATGGATTGATCATTAGTGTGGTTTAATTACGTCATTGTTTAATTATGATGGCACCCCTTCAACTTATAAATAGCTATCCATGGCATGTTAATGTCTTGTCCATGGAATATTTAATTAAATCCATAAAAGTCAAGGGAGACGTACCTAGCAACCTGCTTGAGGGAAGTGATAACTGGAAGAGTAACGGTGGAGTAGCAGCATCCAACACTTAGAAAAAATTTGGGAGTAACAACATCGGCAGAGTAACAACATCCAAGGAGTAACAACATCCGAGGACTAACAACATCCAAGGAGTAACAACATCCAACACTTAGGAAATTTTTGGGAGTAACAACATCGACAGAATAACAACATCTGATACTTAGAAAATTTTTGGGAGTAACAACAAGCAATACTTAGAAAATTTTCAAGAGTATTAGTATTGGTGGAGTGACTTCTCCAATTACTCATGAAATTTTCAGCTCCATGGCCATTGTGCTTTAATAGTAGCTCCTGCAAAAATATAAACAAGTGAGTAGTAACATATACAATCATATATACATTAATTATATATATTATTATATATATTAAACTATAATATTATATATATATATATATATTATATATATATATATATAAAATATATATATATATATAATTTAAGGGTGTAGAGGAGGCATTTTCTGCACCAACAACCTTTAATCTAGACTTTTCAAAGAGATGTTTGATGAAGGCTTCTTTGGAGGCTGGGCGGTGGTAGAGTCTAAGTCGATGTCCATTTACATAAAAGAAACATGGTAATCATTGATTTTGACTAATCCGACAGTTCCATTGTCAAATACTGCATCAACCTCGTATGGTCCCAACCATAACGAGTGAAGCTCTCCTTCAAAATCCTTAAATGAGAATCATACAGTAATTCCCAATCCCCTATATGAAACGCCTTATTTTTAATACATTTATCATGCCATTTTTCCCTCTGCTATTGTATGGTAGCAGTCCTCTGGACAACTATTAAACAAATTTCATCAAGCTCATTTAGTTCTTCTAGTCGGTGTTTCTAGGCTTCTAAGAGGTCCAATCCTACTTTCAAAGCTGTTATGAGAGTACTAATTGCAAATTCCACCGAGAACAATGGGGATTTGCCATAGACAAGTTCAAATGGTCAAAATCTTGTTATTTCTTGCCATGTTGTTTTGTATGCCCAAAGAGCTTCAAGAAGTCTTTTAGCTCAATCCTGACGATGATTTGCCATGGTCTTGGTGAGGATGTTTTCCAATACTTTGTTTGTGCTCTCCACTTGACCATTCACCTAAGGATGATATGGGGTTTTTATTCTATGCTTCATCCCATATTTTTCCATAATCTTTGCTATCATGTATGATGTGACCTGCACTCCTCCATTTGAAACTATCTTGATGTGACCTGCGCTCCTCCATCTGAAACTATCTTTCTCAAAGCACCATTTCTAGAAAAAATTTCTTCAATTAAAAGTCTGAGACAACCTTCTCTGATACTTTCGCTATAGCCTTGGCTTCTACCGAATTCGTTACATAATCTATGCAGACTAAAATGTGGACTTTCTAATGTGAAGGTGGGTTAAATGGACCTATGAAATCAATAACCCATCTTTCTAAAGGCTCAAGAACTACTTGTGGCTGTAATGGCATTTCATCTGAGTGACTAGGCTGACCCATCTGTTGGTAGCTATCACATCTTCAAACATAGTTTCATGCATCGTTGAAGATAAAGGGCCAATAATATCCCATATGTAACACCTTGTGGCTAGTTCATTTATCCGCAAAATGCCGCCACAAGGGCCATCATGAGCAGCTCTCACAATCTCATAGATGTCACTTTCAGCTACACAACGATGGACCTGCTGATCACCCCCTATATAAAAGAGATATCCTGTTATCCATGAGTAGCAAGAACTATGATGAATGATGCTTTGTTGTTCCCTGTGTTAGCACTTGAGATTTCACCTAGGCTGAGATAGACAAACCTCAAAGCTACATCAAACCATTTCACCTCGTAGCTAGCCCTACGAGGTATGAGAAGGCTCTCTCGGGTCAAACTCGGTGGATTTTTCAATAGGATGAGTTGACCAATTAGGAATAAGGATTTTAGGCTAGTAAACTGATAAGGGGGTTTGATTTAAAGTTTTTGGGTTTTTTGGTGGCAATTGGAGGGAGTGCAATTCAGGGTGCGGGGATTGAGCACAGTTTTTGCAGGGGGATCTTTGGGGCAAGGTAGGAGTTTATGCTGATGCCTTTAGCTAAAAAAGATGATCAAGGAGGAAAGAAGAGAGGCTAAAGAGGGCGAACAATGAATTCGAATCCTCTCTAGACAGTGGAAAACATAAAATTTAAACAAAATAAAAAGCTGAGCATGTCAAAGCATGATTTCAAAACTTTACCACTTCATCTGTCCAAATAGAAGCAAAAGAGAGATGTGGAATACATAAACAAACTTACAAGAACATGTAGAGAACACACCATCAACACAACAATCCACAAGAATCCACAAGGATGTCTGAAAAACCCTGGCCTTCCTCTTCTTAAAATTGCAGAGATAGATGTACAATATACAATAAAGCTTTCTCCCACAAGAGTCCAACCTTCCAACCCTTCAAAATGACTAAGAAAACACATATTATAGGCAAGCTAACCTCTTCCCTTGCCTCTAGGGGTCGAGCTCATCCTTCTAGGAGCAGTTTGAACTAATTCCAAACTAAGCACTAGATAATAGGCAGCTCAACAACTTGCCTCTATTACTTAGCTAACTGATTCATGCATTAATTATTCACTTTTTACATAAAGGAAGCTTCTAGAAGGGTAAAGAGAGATAAAATCTATCAAAGTGCCATGAAAATATTACATTTATCCATCATCTACAAGTAAAAATGGTCAACCATAGTCAAAACAGTGTTTTTTGACAAAAAAGGTCAATTCTGGCAAAGCTGGCTCTCACTGTCGCGCCCCCTGTGCAAATGGTCGTGCCCCTTTGCTGCAACTTTTGAGTGGGCTTCACTGGTCCAAATCAGGTGAAAGATGGCTCATTGGAAAGCTTGGTCTGTCTACTTTCCATCCAAAGTGGAATTTATGAATTTGGAGTTGTTTTGCCCCCTCAAAAATCATTTCTCCCAAGGTCACTTTTCTGCAACTCAAAAAGTGGCCAGAAAGTCATTTTTTTGATGTATTTTGAGCTTTTGGAGGCTCAAATCTCAAAATCAGGCTTCTCCCAAGTATTGGTAATTTTTCTCTTTGCATGCCCTTTCCAAAAATGCCAAGTTTTCAAAATTCCGAGCAGTCCTCCAAAATAGTCGCGCTTGGAACGCGACCTTTCAAATGGCCAAAACCTGTAAATTGCACAAAAAATTCACAAATGACAAAATTTTCTCCAAATTTCTTGAAATTTGGGCTGGGATTCCCCAATCAAGTACCATTCTCAGCCAAAGAGGCTTTGGCCAAAATTTGGAGTGGATCGTGCGTTTTCTTTCGTTTTTGTGTTTTGGCCAACCGTCCTTGGAGCACCTTCGTTCTCGCCGGTATTTTTGACATTTCTTTAAAACCATGACACCTGTGCAAAAAGTGAAAGAGGTTTTTCTTCTTTGGCATGTTGTTGACAAAAACCTCTCTCAGTTTTCCAAAATTCATCTCTGACTGGTCTGAAACATCATTTGAGTGAAACATGCCCTGATGTGTGAAACAAGGAATTTGGTCGAAATGAAGCGAAATGAAGGGGATAGGGGGCTTCTAAATTCTTGGGGAAATTTTTGGGAGTGGGGAGGGATGTTAGGCAGTA